>CATIWR010203445.1:0-21539 GCA_949677035.1 Omphalea diandra | reverse complement strand
TTTCAATAAAAATATTAAAATCTTAAAATGTCATTTGAAAAACTATAATTTTATTTTTCATTTCTTAATGTAACTAAGTATGTCATTGTCATAACTTGATGAAAAAAATTATTAGTGTAAAGGCTAGATTGATCATCTCGGCCTAGAGGCGTGCATTAATTAGTGAAATTTTAAAAATTGATTAAGTTGAACCAGTTCAATTAATTCGGTTTGGCCCAAATATAGATTTAATTTAATTTTTTAAAAAATTAATGAATTCACTTTGATTTGATTTTTAAACAAAAAATTTAAGTTGAATCAACTTAAATTAAATTTATTTTAAATCAAACTAAAATAGATTAAATCTATATTAAATCAAATTGAGATAGTTCAAATCTATTAAAAATATACAAATGTATTAAAAAATAATTTTTTATTAAAATATTTAAAAATATATTATGAGAATTATTATTTATATTAAAATATTTGAAAATATTTTTTAATAATTTGATTCAAATGTAATTGAATCATAATTAAATAAATCTAATCAGTTTGATCGAATTCAATTTATAAATTAATTCAATATGACTCAATACCTCATACCCAAAACAACCTGTGGAATTCAGGAGCCTCCTGTTTGTTATTATATTTTTATCACTTCAATTCAAATTAATATACGCACAAGAGGATAGTCTTATTTGTTAGTGTGTAACTCCTCGGGCATGAAAGTCGATTCAATCTCTCAACGCCTAGTCGTATGCTAGCCCAAAAAGAAACACAAAAATAAATACATAAATAAATAACTAAAATCAATATCAGCCCAGCCTTTTGTTAGTGGGTTTCCTTCGGCTTGGCCCAACTCACCTCTATCCCATTAATGTCTTACTATTTTCAAGTAGTAGGCTTCGTATATTTTGGATTCTAGTTAGTTTCCATGGTTTAAATTGGAGCGAATTCTACAGTGAGATATATGCATTGTGTTATCATGTAAAATTTTAAAATATATATTTAATTTATTAATCATTTATAATAATTATATCAAAAATAAAAATTATTTAAAGTGATAAATAATTATATACATTAGTAAAATTATTACTAAAATATTTGAGAATTATACTAATTATGATATCGTAATATAATAACATACATAGCTAGAACCATCACTATTCAATTCAAATAAAAAGATAAACCAAATCAATTAATTTGATTTAATTGATATTGATTTTGAAAAATCAAAATCGAATAAATTAAATTAACCAAAATTATTAAAATTTTAAATATATAAATATAATTTTATATTTAAAGATAAATTAAACATATTCTATGTATACATATATAATATATAATAAACTTATATTTATAAATAATAAAAATAAAATAATTTATATTAAAAATTTTAAAAAATATTTTTAAAGAATTCGATTCATACTGAATTGAACTAATTAGATTGAATCAAATATAAGTTTATAAACCCGATGAGTGATCCAAATCCATTTGAAAATCCGAGTGATCCGAACATGATTTAAAAAAAAAAAACATCTCAACTTGAAAATGATCTAACCAGAAATAGTCAACCCGACTCATTTACCACCTCTAAATCTAAAACATTATAAATCAATATATATTATTAATTATAGTCTCAAAAGTAGTTTTAATTCATTACTTGTCATTTATTAAATTATTGTAAATAATACAAATACGTGCTGTTATTTTATATTTTGTTATAGAAAACTGTTATATTAAAAATATTTCTAAATAGGAAATTAGAAAAAACTCAACTACTATAATACAAAAAAAAACTTTTAAATTAAAAAGTAAAATATTTAAAAAGTGAAAACTATAAATAGTATAAAAAAATTATAAATTACTTTTGAGCATAAAATTATAAAAACCTAAAACGTAAAAACTGTAAACAAAAAGTTAAGATATTCTAAATAGAAAATTAGAAAAATTTTGAAAAAAATTTAAATTACTTTTAAAAGAAAATTAAAAAATCTAAAAAGTGAAAATTTTAAATAGAAAGCCAAAATTTAAATTAATTGTATTAATTGTTTAAAATTTAAAGTATTTAAGAATAAATTGCGGTGTAATAGATTATCAAAAATTATTTTGTTCAAATTTAATAAATTTTTCCTTAAAATTATATAACACAAAAATGAATGTATGAACCAATAGATAATTTTTTATGATAGTTACCTCACATATATGTGCGCATTGATGCGAGCATATACACATATATATCATATGTAATTATTTTTAAATTTTATTTTTAATTATGAAATAGTTAATATTATTTATTTGATTGATTATTATGAATTTCTTTTATATTTAATAAATTTTATCTTGAAATAGTGTTGCATGAAAATATAAATTAATAGATAATTTTTTATTACAACTAGCGTCATATGTAATTATAAGTTTAAGAAATTTATTTTATTATTTTATTTATTTGATAATAATTTTTCATGAAATAATAATTAAATTTTAATTATTATTTATATATTAAATTTTAAATATTTATTTAATTAATTAATTATTTAATAAAAATAATATTAAATTTATTTAAAATTTATTATTATAATCATACCGCATAATTAGTATAATATAGTTAAAAATATATATTTTATATGATACTCTGTCTTTTCCATTTTACTTATCCTCACACTGTTTGTTGTCCATTGGTACATTTTGCTTCGCATCAAGATTATCTAGGGAAGTTCGTGCACCGCCTCCTTCTGTGAGTCTTTGTAATTGGATCGTCTATAAAAATTGAATGCGGTTGCATAATGCCTTCCATGGTCTTCGACAACCAACTTGTTCCGTCATAATATTTCAACTTATTCCGTCCATTTGTTTAGTGAAATAATACTATTCTATTTAGAAGTAATAATTTTTTATTCGATCTAAAAATTCAACATGATTTCATTTGAAAAAAGTGATATGAACTTGAATAAATCTGAAATAACCTGAATCTGAAATGATCCAAAATTCTTAGGTTAGATCAAATATGGGTCAACCTGAAGGGTTGTGTCAAGACTAATATGAATAGATCTACTGGTAACTTGATTCAATTGATCCAGTGATAAAATTAAAAAAAGATAAATTTTATTATTTAATATGTATAAGATAGAATAATTAAAGTAAAAAGAAAAAAATTTAAAAAGATTTCAATGAAAATATTATTTCTTAAAAAGATTTAATTTGATTTTTTTTTTTTTACCTCTGAAAAGAAGTTTTGAACCAAATATATAACAGAATTTATTTACAAAAGATTTATTTTTAATAAAATTTATGTGCAAATCAATATATTCATTAATTTATACAAGCAAATTACACCAATGGTCATTAAAATATACTCATAATTCTATTGTGGTAATATCTTTTTAATTTAGATCAATTTGATCATGAAGCTCTAATTACTGTTGTAGTACGATATCATTAGCCAATTTATCGCCAAATTAGTTAATATGACAGCTTAAATTTACTAAAAAACTGATATTATTACAAGTGGTGTAGTAGATCCCACAAATCAAATTGAAAAGTTATCATTAATAGTAAAGTATTGTTCAAATTCAATAATTGTATGATTAATTGACTAATATTGATTCATTTACTTTTCAATTTATGATTCTTTTACAATCCACTTTATCGTTTTACATTGTTATTATGACACTTTGACTGTTGCATCAACTAATTTAGTTTAAAATTAGCTAATTATACCATATTAGAATAATAATCATAATTTAGTGATCAAATTGATCAAAATTAAAAAGATATTACCATAATAAAATTATGAGTATATTTCAATGAGCATTGATGCAATTTACCCTAATTTATACCAATCGATATGAAAAGTTCATTAGACTCAAACATAACTAAATTTATAAAATGAAAACTTTAGAATTCTAAATAAATTCTTTAACATGCCAGACATGATTAGTGTAAATTTGTAAATCAACTATGTAAAATTTTTTGAAATTCATTTATTCCAAAAGCATTCGATTAAAAACTTTCACCCTTTAACTTTTAATGAACATGATTCTACATCACTCTTTTAACTTCTAATGGACATCTAGGGAATTGGAACTTTGTTGGATACAGTGCTTGGTACGGGACTTGGCTCCACAGCTTCAACGTAATAGACTAAACTCAGAATCTCTTGAATATAATGATCCTTAATATTATCTAAGCAAGATTTAGGATTTCTATTATATTCTAACATTTCATTTTAATGCAATTTAATGTTTCAAGATCAATTTTGATGGTTATAACCAATGTAGTGAGACTTTGTTGTATTTACAGTGAACATGCAGGTTTAATGGGATTAACGCGCCCAAAGATTGTCATCGTATCAACAATTTTCATGATTCTCCTTTCCATGTTAGGTGTAGTATTCTGTAGTAAAATCAGTAGTAAATTTTATTTGTTTGGATAAAAATTTCCTGCTGCCTATACTGCAAGAATTTCCTGCAGCCTGATATATGATACACGAATGTTATGCCAAGTGTTAGAAATTTCATTCAAAAAACAAAGTATGAGACTTTAGAAACTGAAAATACTGCGTAAAGGTTTTTTTAGTCTTTTCATTTTTAACATTGGGTTTCAAATTTCATATCATTTCAAATTAATTTTTTCACTTAGTGACTATATAATCTTTTGCCATATATTAGGCGGCAGGAACCCCTGCAGCCTGGACAACAGGAAATTATTATCCAAAGTTGTTTTATCCTGCTCTTATCTTTCTCTCATAATTTATCTTGCTTATAGTTAGCTGTAATTCTATTGTGCTTTTTAAGGTTTTTTTTTTTTTTTTTTTTGTCTCAGTCATCAACATTGCGTGTAGGAACTTTAGTACTATACAATTTTGTTTACTAATTGGATGATGGGATCGTATATTACATCTTTGACACGCAAGCAATGGGCTCTTCTCGCCTCTGTACCATTCCCAATTGTAGCAGCTCCATATGTTGTCTTCTTCCCCTACGTGGGTATGTATCCCATTTCTATATTTTTCTTTCAGAAACTAAAGTATATTGTTGAATTATACCTCATAGCAATTAACTAAAGGAAAAGTTAATATTTATAATTTATACATTTTTATATTATTAATAATGACCCTAAATTCTGAGAGGGATTCCTTGGCTAATTAAGAAGACTTCACCATCTCGTCGAAATGATCAATCAAAAGAGCTAAAATAAGAAATGAAAGATGGGGCTAAGAAGAGGATTGCTAGTAGCATGTTGAGGGGAATCATTATGGAGGGAGGGAGTAAATCCCTGTTGAAGCTAAAGTAAGGATTGAGCAAAAGACGGAATAGGATGATGAGGGAAGTGAAAGTGAAGAGGGAGAATTTGAATCAAAGAATGAAGATGATTATATGGATAGTGGCATAAAAGAAGAGGCAATGGGTAATGTTGTCACTACCAATTTCGATAGAGATGGGAATAAAGAGAATGGTGATGTCAAAATGGATTGTAGAGGTTACAAAGGAGATAAGTGGGAAAGAGATAGAGGCGTAAATAAATTGAGCAGCTCGCAAATTACTCGAGATCTACTCGAGAAATACTTAAAATTGATTTAGAATTAATCTAGTCAAGTAATCGAGTGAGTCAAATTCGAGTATATTTGACTTGAGAGACTCTCGAGTCTAATCGAGTTTAGGTAGATTAATCAATTCATGCTTAATTGAGCTTATTCAACCTTAATCAAGCTTATTCGAACCAAATTTCAATTTATAGAATTCACAAAAAAAATTATATAAATAAATGAGTTTAATCGAGTCGAACTCCAGTATTCGAGTACTTGGCCGAGCTTAAACTTGAGGGTCGAGCTTAAAAATTGAAACTCGATCGAGTTCGATCCTGACAGAGTTCAACTCGACTTAACTTAATTACACTCTTGGAAAGGGATATAATACTTGCAATGGAGAACTTATTGTTAAGCACTCTTATAGTATGTTTGATACATGAGGTTGCTTAACTAAGTAATAGTCTTAGTAAATAACATTATGTTTGGTACATATAATTTAGGTTGGGCTTAGCTAACCCCTGAGATCAATTTTATCTGAAACCTAATCTCCATGTCTTTTAATAATCCATCTGTAGTTTGGTTATTATTCTATCATTCATAAATTTTAATTTCTAAAATAACCTTAAATTTTTACTTCATTTCTCAAAAATAACCTAAAATTTTTAATTTATTTTTCAATTATTTGTACTTATATTATCATTCACATAAAAAAAATAAATCATATGATTATAATTAACATACAAAAAGATAATATTATAAATTAATTAATACCTGAGAGCAAAATACTAATTCAAGCCAACATAAAAGATGAGAAAATTTTTTGTGATAAAGAAAAAATTAAAAAAATATATATATTTTTATATATAGGGTAAAGGGTATTTAGGTAATTTGATTATTTAATAATTTATCTATTGATTAAACTATCCTACTAAACATAGGATTATAATAATAGGATTGACTAATACTATGGATTAAAATGGTTATATAAAAAAGGTTTAATATAAGGAATTCTATGGCTTAACTAAACCTAGGATTAAGAGTAATTATAAGGATTATGAATACATGAAACAAATAGACTGTCAAGATTTATTTGGAATAACTAATGAATGTAACTGATAATGGTTACTAATAGTCATTATTTGATAGTGGTTTGATATTAAGTATTTGGTAAATTATGTTTGATTATTGTTACTTTTAATATTTTATATATTAAATAAATTAAATTAAATACAAAATTGAAATATAATAAAGTAATATATTTTTTCACATATTTTCATAAAGTATACTTTCAAAACTTAGAATGCTTTAATTATTAATTATAAAATCTTAATAACTAGTTTTTGTTAATGTTAATCGATATATATATATATATATATATATATATATATATATATATATATATATATGCCAATATTTTTTTAGTAATTAAAATATTCTATTTTATAAAAATCATATATAATAATTTAAATAAATTATTTTTATAAAAAGAATTAAAATATTATAATTTGTAATTAATAGTTGAATAATAAAACTTCAAGAATAATAATGTAGTAAGGGTAATTTTGACTTTTTTTGTTATTAATGTAGAGATTCAGAAAAAAATTTCAAATAGGAGGTGATAAAAACTACAATTGATAAGAGTTGTATCTACTATAAATTGTTTTATGATTTATCAAATAAGCATTTATTAGTTGTTGGATGAAAAACTTCTTTTGGCAGCATTTATTAACTATACTAAATACTAATTATTATATATTGATTGTATAAGTACAACAAATGATAAGTACTTGTTTAAAAGTGAATTTGAAATTGAAATTAATTATTATATATTGATTGTATAAGAAACTAAATAACTATTTTTATTAAAATCTCAAAAAGGAAAAATGTGAAAAACTTCTTGTATTGTTAAATTTTCTAAATTATTTTTATGTGAAAAACTTTTTATATTGTTTAACTTTTTAAATTATTTTTTATGTGAATAATTTTATATATCATTAAACTTTTCATATTTTTTTGATTAATTTAAGAAACTACATATTTAATTATTAACTTTGCCACATAAAAAATATATTATATTGTCCCTTATTAAAAATATTATATTATCAATACAATTACTTACTAAATAGTAAATATTCATTTAAAATTAAATTTAAGACTAAAATTAATTATATATATCTATATTGATTGATTAGCCAATAGTGATGCCAAGTTGATATCCCCAGCTTAACCTATACAAATTTCTTTCTCTGTATTCTCTTTGATAAACATTTTCTCCAATGGACGTACAAATTGATAATATTCTCTACTTGTATTGTACTCCGATCTTCGACTGCAAGCGAGTGGTCCAAATTTAGAATGACGGGAAGAACCTGTTAAGGTTATAAGGCAGCGAATAGAACTCTTCACTCCTCATGTCTTGACTAAAGTACCGAAATTTCCCCCACCAGTGCCTACCACTGTCTCGCCGGATTGCGCTGTCGCCTAGACTGTGAGTGCTGTCCAAGAAGAACGCGACTATAATTGCTACTGTCGCCGGAGATGAGAAAATAACTTGCATTATGTTGTTGAACTGCAAGCAAAGAGAATCACAACTTCATAAGGGGGTTTACGCATAGGTCAAAATATGCTGCCACTCAAAACATACGCACCCAGGTGGCACCAGTGTGAAACGGGCCACGTCCAGAAATGAGAAGATATTCATTGAAGTACTGTGGCACAGAAAGGCCCATGAAGAGCGAAAAGCCAAGGATGAACTTTGTCCTGAAGCTATTCAAGTTGCAGAATTGAAGAAATCCAAGACCGGCTGAAGCTGCTCATCCCACGAGTATATCACAGACAAAAGTCAATCTAAGTGGTATTAAGGCACTAAACAATAGGATAAAGGAGGATAAACACAATACCCCAATAGCTTGCGCTCAACTTAAACATGCCTAACCTTGTCAATATACTAACCAAGTGTCACAATATAGATACATGCCTCGTGGCATAATTCGTACCGCCGAATACAATTTTTACCAGTTATTATAAAGTCTAGGGAAATTGATGAAGTCAAAAGAATTGGCTAGAACTGGAAATTTGCTCAAAGTTCAGAATTTAGTCATTAGAATTGGCAGGTTCAGCAACCATCTTATGGGGATTTATATGCCATAAGTCACTGCTTATGACTTTACTATTTCATGGATACTCATCTCTCTTGTAAAATGAAGTGTCAAACTAAACTCCTCATTGAACATTAGTTTTCAACTTGATAATAAATCAGCCAAAAAAATTTTCAGCATATTATTGATTAAGACGTGGGAATTGATCATACATACCTACATAGGCGAAGAGGACACAATACAGAGCTGCCACAATTGGCAAGGGAATGGAAGCGAGAAGAGCCCCAAATTTTCCTGTTAGAGATGATCATGACTGCATTAGAGCTACCACTTGATCAACAAAATTACGAACATTGGTCTTAAATCCCCAATTGAACATTGTTTAGAAATGAAAGAAAATGTAAAATCTCAACTGAAATACAACTATTAACGATCAGATCAGACAGGACAAGATACAATGTGCAATACATCACTATGGTGCTTCACCTGAGACAGAAAAGAAAAGCATAAAGCCTGCTGATATTTGAATGACTCTCCGACTTCCAACTCTTGTGAGTCCCAAAAGCCCAGCATTTTCGCTACAAGAGAGAATTGTTAGAAAACAGCATTAATAGGAGCATGCTAGAGCTACAATGCCCTCGAACTCTACACACTGAACCATTTGCAATCATTCAGCCCTTTTATACATCTGCCAATGTGACTTGACAATCACGGATCTTTAAATGAGCCACAAAATTGTTTGCAATTCAGTTAAGATCTATGAAAGCAATACACACACATGGTTCATAAATCATCTTCAAGAGGATGTTTGCAATGGTCAATTTCTACATTTGCTTCCAAAGAAGAAGAGAAATGTTTGTTATCAAGAGAATGCTCCAATGTAAAACTAGGTGGAGAAAACATTGAAGCTGGTTCAGGATTGTGCATATAGTCAAATGAATGTCATAGTATATATCCTCATCTAAAAATTTTATTGTACAACAAAAAAAAAAAAAAAAAAAACTGAATTCAAATGTTCAAAATCATTACACTGAAGCAGTGGAACCACCTCCTGTGCCAAATGCACCAGCCAGCAAAGTGCTTATTCCCTGGATATTGAAATAGTTGAACAAGTGAGAGAGATCAGACCAGCAATTATGGAATGTATGAAGTTCTAAAAGGAATATAATGACGCAACAAAAGATTATTTGTTACCAGCCAGCCAATACCACGACTGAGTACAGAAGGTGGTATAGGAGTAGCACTCCCATATCTTGTTGTTGCAATTATAGTTCCAGTAGACTGCAACAGAAATAAGTTAAAAAAAATTAAAAAACAAGATTTTTAACTATGAGACAGCGTGTGTACAATCACAAGCACTCAAAAATATTAGCCGTTTATAGGAATAACATGGTCAAATTTTCACTCATAAAAGCATTGCGACTGCATCTAGAAATAAGATACAAACGTTTACAATGGCATATTCTCTGGTTGCATCTAGCTTTTTTTTTTTTAATAGATAGACATCCATGAGCGTATTTTGGAACTGGCTATACCACTGTTTTCAGTAAAAGTTGGATTAGGTAAACCATTCCGTTGGGCATCTATAAAATGAATAAAAATAAAAGAAACAAAAAATTACCTCAATGACAGCAACAAAACAAGCAGCCATCATTGCAAAAGTATCACCAGCATTAAATGTAGGAGCTCCCCATTGAAATGGATATGGAACCCTTATCCTGTATACAGTTACGTAAAATTCACCGATTGCAAAATTGCCCTTAGGAGCAATAGCATAGAGAAATGATAAACTGAACAATCAAAAGTAGTAGAACATTGAGATATAATCGATTACATGTTCACTTCCTGATGGATAAAAGGACTAGAGATCATTCATTTTATGGTAATTACAAAGTTAAAAGGGTGAGACAAATGCAAAGGCATGTATGCTTTCAAACAGCTATTATGAATTGTTGAAGTTGTCAGGTTTATAATGCCAACATATTCAGCAGCCAAATCCAATTTCTACAAAAATTAGATAAATAGTAATGAAAAATAATTGTTATTGCTAGCTGTTTTTATGAAGCACTTATTGGCAACTCTCACGTGTGTCATCTCCTTTGGTAGAAATTAATAGTCAGGAGTTCAAATCATTTTCTGGTACATAGTAAACCATGTCAGGAGTTCAAATTATTTTGTGCTTTTGAGCCATTAAGAAACGAATTACCCGCTAGACTGACGAAGCAGCAAAGGAAATTTAAGAAGTTTAAGCAATAAAATGTAAAACATATCAGTTAAGATGATGCAACCAAATGAATCAAAGTTTAGTTATTAGATGTTAGCTCACCAACGAGCTCCACTAAGGAGCCCAGAACGATCAGTCCGACAACTAATTTGTGTGTTTGGAGGTCTATTATCATATGCGCCGGCCACCGTCAAAATTTCCGCAAAAACCCATGTAATTGCAGTTGTGATTAGGACAGCAAATTTTACCAATATGGTTGCTTGCGATTTCATCATATGGGGAAGAAACTGCAATTGCATTGGTTAAAAGCCAGGATAAAACGTCAAGAAGAACAGGCAGAATCATTTCCGAAAACTAAAATAAAAAACAAACAAAGATCATATCCTATTACTTGTTTTCAATGCATAACCTATCCCTTCTCAAATTGGATAGTGGTGGGAGAATCTAGTTTACACCCACTAATAACTTAGCATGTTGTAAACAAAAGGCAAGGAAATAGAAATGTTAAATGAAGCCAATCACTTATTTCCATCCCAAGGACCAATATTTGAAGTTACTTTGTTCCTCCTAAATTATTTATGAAGCTAATGGAACCAGAGTAGGATTGCAAACAGGGATAGAGATGCACGTTTTTTATCACATCTTGCAAACAGGGATAGAGATGCACGTTTTTTTATCACATCTCATCCAATAAGCAATAATATATGAACTATACATTATGATCAATACAATATAATCTGATTTTAGCATATAATGAATAAATTGGCAATGAAATATTTTTGTTGAATTTCCCTGGAGCAAAAATGACTAAAGATGCCACTCGCCTGAGATAAGAAGACCAGCATGATCAATGCCGGAAGTCCAATTTCAATACATTTCGCCAGCTGGAAGTATCAACAGGTAGGTCACGTTATACAAAATAAAAGCCAAATTATGAAGGATGTACAGCAATAGCACATAGTTCCATAGAAAATTGTTCCAACAGTGTCACAATAACAGATCCAGTTACAAATTGAAATGTTTGTTTCAAGGCAAAACCAATTCAATATATGAAACGCTATTGGGAAGTAAAATTAGTTACAAAAAGTTATTCAGACAAAGAAGCAAATAGTTAAGCAATATTAGCTCAATTATATGCCAATATTTAATACCACACTACTGTAGTTAATTCAAAATGAGTACTGAAAGAATTAAAATCAAAAGAACAAGAAGTCATTTCAGCTTCCTTGATTGTGTACTTCTCACTGCAAATCTAGCAAATCTGGTCAAGTTTCTCACAGAATAGGTTGTATTGCAGAATTATTCTGAAGGATTTACCTACAACAAGTCCTCTTGTACCCTAGAATTTTATTCATTGCTCAGTAACAATTGAAATAAATATGAAAAGTTTGGAATCCCCCTCCAAGCAAAACCACCAATGCTATAAATATTGGCAAGTATTGACGCTTTCAATGATCCAGATTTTTGAACTTGAAATTTTGGTTGTTACATAGGCAATTATCACTTGCTGCACAAGATAGTACTCTTACTTGCGGGAATCCATGTCCATAAAGTCCAAGTCCAGTGAGAATCACAAGAGGAACAGCAGCAAGAGGGCTAAGAAATCTACATCACAAGGCACCAGAAAATGTGTTCTCAAAATCATCAGACAATGAAGAAAGACATCTTAATTGATCATGACAGTTACTAAACAGTATTACCTTGCAAAAATTCTCCAGAAACCAAAAAAACCAATAACCATTTGAAAGAATGACGCTATAATAACTGCACCTTGTACAGCTCTAATGGATTGTTCAAACCTCTAGATGGAAAAAAAAAAAAAAAAAAAAACATCGAGAAAGGTAATCAAAATTAAGATCATCCCAGAAAAAGCATATTAAACCATAGATTAACAAATGCTAACTAAATCTTCACTTTCTTCGTATGCTTTTTAAGCATTCACCAAATGGGTAAACCAACCTGACGGGGAGTGAGGATTCCGCTATTATTTCTGGTGTTGCTTGACAAAGCAATGGAGATGGCAGGGATAATGAAAGCATAAGATCCTCCAATCACCACAGGAAGACGAGTACCAAACCAAGTTTGTAAGAGTGTGCTTATTCCCGCAACTAGGAGCATAGTGCTGATAACATCGGCCTTCTCCACCTAATAATCCCATTACAAAAATCGGGGGAAAAAAAAAAAGAAAACGAACCAAGTTCAAAATAAATTATACGTAAACCAAAAATTTTAAAATTATCCAAATTTTGCTGTATAGAAATAAAGTAAAGAATAGCTTATATTACATTGCCACCACCCATCAAAGGGACGAGAACCGATGCAATGATGACTGCAGTTCCAAGCATGATTAAGTGGTGAGTGAATCCTAAAAGAATAGCCTCCGCTGCAATCAAAATAAATTTATTATTAATTTGACTAAGCATTAACCATAGACAGCCTAATATCTCAAGCAATAATGTTGATGTAAACGCACAAACATGAAGTCAAATTGGTAGCTACGTTTGTTCGTGAAAATTGGAGCCGTTGCTATAATAATCAAATTAATTATTCTGACTTTAAAATGTTAACTCAAGTCAAGGATATAATAATAACATACTTATAAGCTCTGTTTGGTTAGTAGGAAAATGCGAGAAAACAGAGAATATTTTAAAGAAAAATTCCTTAAGCCCCAAGAAATCGACCGGATCGTCTCATTCTTTCCTTTCCATGACAGAAGAGTTCAACAATTTTTATTTTCATTTAATGCAAACATTAACAGAATCCATTTAAGATCATTTTGAAATCTAAGTCTAAGATAAAAAAATGAAAATCATAGAATCGAAAAACAAACATCTCCGTTCATTTTTTCTGGCTTTGGCTTTCCTCTAACTGATCATAGAAAAAAAAAAACGAAAGAAGAATAGAAGGCGGGAACGCGCGGGAAATCTGTCAACAATAATCGTACAAAAAAACAGAGCAGAAAACAATAAAAAAAAAAAAAGAAAGAAAGAGAGAGAGAGAGAGAGTGTGTATGTACCCCAAGACGGAGCGCTAGTGACGCAAAAATCGACGCCTGGGAGCTGGTCCTTCACGGGGAAGGGAGCGAAGTCGTCTACCTTAGCTGCCATTATTATCTCTCCTTTCTTGAGCTATCGTATGGTGTTTCTATGTTTCACTCTGCTTATAATGACAGATAGATATAGGCAGAAAAGAAACGTAGTAATTAGTATATAAATTATTTATTTTATTTTTCTCACACGAGATGAAGCAGGTGAGCTAGATTTGACTGTGACTTCGACCTCTTTCTGTGTTACAGAAACGACGTCATTCTCTGCCTCCTTTCTTTCTCCTCCGGCAGCAGGCACGGCTACCGCACCTAATCTCTCTCGCTCTCACTCTGTCTGCGTATTCTACGCTCTCTCCTGTTATTTGTACCTTATTGCATGCTGTTTTTATCAATTTTTTCCAATTTTACCCTTGACGTTCCTATCCCTCATATTTATTCTGTCGGATTAAATTTAAATTCACCAGCCAAATTTTTATTTTAAGTTTTTTTTAATTAAATTGAATTTGAATCATTTTTTAAATCAAAATTAAATTAAAAAGTGTCATGTTGATAGTGATTTATTTATAATATTATCAGTGACAAGACAGAAATTTCATTTAAGGAGAATAAAGAAAAATATATAAAATAAATATAGATTATTATTTATTTAATTAAGTAAGATGAATAATTTATTATATTAAGCAGTAATACTAAATCACTAAAAAGATTTTCTAAATTAATTTTAACGTCATTTTGCTTTATACTTAAATAAAAGTAGGTGTATTAACTGATAAAGATAATGTTTTACAGTTAATGATATTTTATTATAAAATCATTTCATTATTTAAGAAAAAATGAAATAAATTTAGAAACATATTGAAATATTGAAACATATTACATTATGTGAAATTATATAACAAGTTCTATTCTTATTTTAATATTTTATATAACAAACAATTTTCGAATTACAAAAACTATAATTCAACTAGTCCAAAAAAAAAAAGTAATTAAAAAAATTCTAAGGTAGAGAAAGTAATCAAATCAATGAAAAATAAATTATAATTTGTAAATATAAAACTACTTCAAAAACTTTTAGGTTGTTCTTGAGAGCAAGAGACAATACAATCAAAAATTAGTTCCAAAATTTAAAGAATGAAGCTACAGCTTACAAATTAGAAAAAGTTTCTCAAGAAAAAATAATGAAATTTTAGTTCACATTAAAGTGGTTCCATCGTATAGATTAGAATTTTTTTTTTTATAAAGTGTGAAGTTATTAAAATATTTTTAGAATTTGAGGGGCCAGTGACTCCCTTAGCCGAATTCTATCTCTATCCTTGAATATTTTTATAATATATTATTTTTTGATATTTATAATTATATATTTTATTAATCTAAAATTCATTTATAAATAAATTAATTGCTTTCAACCCTTGTCTTTTGGTATAATTAGTTAAATTACATCTAAATTTTAACATTTTCTTAAAACAATTCCCAATTTTCTCATAAGTTTTAATATTCTGTTCTTTTATGTTTCTGGAGGATTTTCATCAATATATATATATATATATATAAGTGCAGCTAACACGATCCAACGGCCACTTTTTTTTTTTTTTAAAGGTTCTATCCATGTGGGCTATTATTCGGAGAGTATAATTAAGCCTAATCAAATCAAATTATGTTAAATTCGAGTTTCACTTAAATTCAATTTAATTATTCATATAAAATTTTTAAAATTTTAATTTTAAATTTGAATAAATTTAAGCTATAAGTTAATTCAACTCATCTGGATTATTTGCATATCTATTAAAATAAAAAAATATTTAAAATATTAAATTTTAATTAAATTCATAAATTTTTTAATCGAGTATTTTAATAGTCAAATTATCTTCGAAAATCTTTTCGAATAACTTGAGCTTGATTCAACAAATATCAACTTAATCTTGAATATTTTCAAATCAATCTCAAATAGCTTATTAATTATCTTGGTTCATTTACATTCATAATTATTTGCATAGCTTTTTTTTGCCCTTCACATTCATCATCCTATCATATTATTTCTAACCAAGTTCGCTTATCTAATAAATAAATTGTTTACACACTCCAAATTTGACTTGGTTGATAGTGCATGCGTCCAAGTCATTGGTTCAACTCCTCCTTCTCTTATAACTAAAGACCTAAAAAAAATTGTTAATATAAAAACTCATTTCCAAGTAAATTTGTATATTTGACTGAGATATAGAATCTATTTGTGTCTTTTATTAGATTGTACAGTACTTTTGTAGATGTAATAAATCATATTACTTGTTTTGTTAATTTTTTTTTTCACAAATTCTATCACTTTTAATAAAACTTTACTTAAGTTTAATAAATTCTATATACTAATAAATTTATCGATATACTAAAAACATCTGATATAACTTTATAAATAAATTTTAAAAATTCATTTATACTAAACATACTTTAAAATATACACATCATTCTGTTGATAAATATAATACGATGTTAATGAAATGCCTATTTTAATATTTTATATTATTTTTAAGATAATATTTAGGTTCAGTTTATTGTTATGACCTAGTGTTAGAGACTCGAGAGGTCTAAAATCACAAAACCCTGCAGTAGACTTAAAAACTGCAATATAATGGTTGTACTATGAACATATAATAGTTATATGATCTTTTCAATATCATCACAATCATATCTCAACCGATCACAAATGTATATTACTGGCATGACTTAGTGCTAAAGACTTGAAAATTTATAATTTTGGATGCTTTTGATATAAACATTTACAATTATTTCAGTTTATATATATTTTTAAGGTGATTTTTTGTAGAAATAAAATTTTGATTCATTTTTACTCTGATTTTAATATGATTTGATCTTACTAAAGTTTAAGGTAAACCAATTGAAAATAAGCATGTTTAGAACACATTTCTTGAAATTTCCATGCTACACATCCACATCACAATCTATATTATTCGATTGTATTGATATATGTGACCATTGATAGATCAAGTTGCGATAAATATAATGAAGACCACTTTGATCCTGTATTGATGTGATTGATGAATAGGATTGATTATAGATACATTTTGGTGATGACAACAAAATTGAGCTCATATGGTTATTTTGTAATACATAATTATAAGGTAATATATATAGCTCGAGTGGGAGATTATTAAATCATAAATCCAACGTTGAGATTATATGTGAATAATGTACTATGAACTATCAAATAATATTAAGCTCAACTAAAAGGGATCCAATAACGTTTGGTAATTTAGACTTTAATGTATCTAATAGGGTGTGAACTTTTAATATGTAAAAACCTAAGGTTATTTCTATTTTGTGTTGGGTAAATAAGAATACCAGGATTATATATATGTGTGTGTGTGTGTGGTTATGGTTCCATATTATACATACGTTCTGTTTATTCTTTTGAGATCTCATTACCTAAAAGAAAATTAGAGAAAACTTAAAGGACTCTCTTTGATAGAGTACGTAGTGATTTGGAAGGCTAACCGCACTACTCTAATAAAATTATTGATCACTATAAGATTTAGGTACGCTTCCGTTAAACTATTTGTTTATATTTCTTAGTAATTTAACATGAGTGCTTAGAAATTATGTGATGATGTTCACAAAAAGATTTCATCAAACACCAACAAGTATAGAAATAAACAAGATGAAACACCAAATAGCCAACGAGGATACTTTGATACCCAAATTAGTTACAAATCTTGGAGTTGGAAGCTCAAGTAAGATATCTTAAGCTCCAAGTAATTTGCAATAAAAGAAAAGAATGAGAAAATGAAGAGGAAACTGTCTTAGTTGATTACTGTTGTGTGCATACTATAGGGATGCCATGTACAAAACCTCTTTTGGGCTATTATATCATTTATCATAACTTCGATGTGAACAGAGAGGAAAGTTCATATTTGCTTATATTTGAGTTTTGAAAACCTTTGAGGAGGGAAGAGGGTGAGGGAAGGTGGGTGCTTCAAATGATATAGACAACTATCTATTAGAATATATTAGTTTTTCCCCCTCCATTGAATGAAAAATTTTGTATTTTTAAAAAATAATTCTCCATATGTAAAATGAAATACGAGAGAATTAATTTTTTTTAAAAAATTAAAGTAGTTAATGTTGACATATCAAAGAGATTGATTAATAATTTTCATAAAATATTGATTAAATGATCTCAATATTCATTGTTAATATTAACTTTAGCATATTTTACTTATAAAGAAATTAAATTATTTTAAGCTATTGCCTGAAATTCTTTCTTAAAGCATACAATTTTTAACCCTGATTGCAAATAACCTAATAATAAAAAAAAGGGTTGCCTACATGTTCAAATCAGAAAAGTGCTTTCCCTTTTTTGATAGTTATATTGCATTTTCTTTCATATTCATTTTGACAATATAACTTTTTCTTTGGATGTTATTTTAGAATGAATTTTAAGTTAAAAGCCACCATAAAAAATGGCATAAAACGCCAAAAAAGTTATAACATGCAAAATATTGTTGATTTATTTCTATAATGTTATTCTTAGAAGGAAGCCTGCATTGTCACATTCTATTCTCCTTTTATTCTTCATCTTTTTTTCTGCCTTCTAGTGTCTTTTTCCTGGTGGGTGCGCCATATAAAAATCATTAGGTAGGAAAATTGTCCTTGTATGAATATACAAAATGTAAATTACATTTGCATCTTTTTGATATGTTTGAGATTATATAAATTCTCTAGTATTTTAAAACAAATAATACGATAGAAGTACCAGTATAATAAATTTTATGATTAAAAAAAGTATATTAGGAACTGTTTAATAAAAATTATTTATTTATGCGTCTACATTATATTCATCGTAATTATAAAAATGTGAAATCAATGATCATATTTTAAATGATTTACCCCCTTAATAAAAGTTCTATTCATGGATGTCATCTTCCATCATTATCAATAAACAATATCAATTGTATCATCAAATTCAAAGTCATTCTTTCAAACTCATTAACTCTCAATGAAGAGATCTCGCTTATACATAATTACGCAATTCATATTACTCATAGTAAATAAAATAATTTGATCCTTTCATTCTTCTTTTAGATATAACTAGATTACTTATTATTTTAACTTTTATGGGTGAATGATTATTAAAAACAATAGACAAAAATCTCTCTCATTAATGAGTAAAAGGTCTCACGGTTTTGAGCAAAAGCCTATTGCTTCAATAAGTAAAGTCAAATAATTTTTCTACAATGCTTTCATTTGTAAAGTTAGCTATCACCAAATCTTACTCCAATAGAAATTCAAATTTGTAAAGTTAGCTATCACCAAATCTTACTCCAATAGAAATTCATATTTAATTAGAAATAGCGGTATAATGAAAGTTTTATATTACATAAAAATAAATCCTTCATTCATGTGAGGAATATTTCTCTCAAATTACAAAGGAAAAGTCTCTTTCTATAATCCATTATAAATTTAAGTTATAATATAACATTGTCGACCATAAAAAACCAACCTAAGTGAATTACTTGTTCCAAAAATTTCTTCCTAGAGATAATTTCTCTATAGTTTTTCTTGATGTGTTTGTCCAAAGAATTCGAATGCAATATTTCAATGGATTTACCAAATAATTAGTTGCACCAAATTATAAGAAAACCTAATAATAAATGAATAATGATTGCACACATTACTAAAGTGAAAAACTATCTATTAATATTAATCGAAAATTTGAAATAAGAACCGTCCTCAAATAGCATCTCGTTATATTTTACATCTCATTGAAAAGTTAATGGTGTACACTTTCTGTACAAAGCAATAAGTTCAACCATAACAGAGAAATCAAACAATACTTTCTAAATTATCTTTAAAACTATTTTCATAAATAAATTTATTTCATTAAGATAAAAATTTATATTAACTAAACATGGTGCTTATATATTTTCTTGAACAAAAAAAAAAAAGTGCCTATCATATAGTAAAATATCTAATTTTGTAAAATTTACTTTCCAAAAAAATATCATTTCCCTGAAAATAACTTTTTTTTGTGAAATTATTGTTGGAATTTTTTATTATGTGAGTTAATATTAATTATGGGTTGGTTTTAATTATTTATAAAACGGACTGAATAATATAGTTTATTGATTTAGGGTAAGCCCAATTAAAATGTGATCAATTGAGTTATGAGCTTGTGACATCTTTTGTGGGCCGATATGGAAAACAGTCAATGTAAGCCTATTTTAACATGGACCTGTGATGGGTGGACCTGTTAAAATTTATTATAAATAGGCTAGGTCCCCTCTCCTGCCTTCAGAACATAAAACCCTAGTTGCTACGCCCATTGTAGCCGTCTTTAAAAAGGTCAAGGAGAGGAAGATCTAGCTTTCGTTTTTCAACCATTCTGACAAATTTTTCAAGTAGTTTATTTCAACTTTCGGAATTATGGCTCAAAACAATTTGGGATTCAACGAAGAGACAGGTACGTAATTTGTTTCCGTTCAGTTATTAAAAAATTTTAGTGTTCTAAATTTGTGTACAAGATCCTATATTAAATATATTACATGTGGTATCAAAGCTATAGTTGAAGTACATAATTTAGAACCCTAGGTGTTTTGTATTGTTAAGAAGAAAGAAAAAAAAATTGATAATCAATGTTGCAGAGATAGACAGATATATTGTGTTTATGTTCATAATCACCAACTCTTCCGTCAGCTTGGATGGTTTGGGAGGCAAACAGACCTTTGATAGGTCTCCAGTTTGATCCGTGTTGGGCGTATGTGTTGTTGTTGTATTGATCTAGTATATATATTTGTTTGCCCTAAAAGTAACAGGCCGCTTGCTTAGCTCGGATGGTTGGTATGGTGCGGAGAGTGTGGGATGTCGCGGGTTCAAATCTGCGTCCCCGCTTTCTGCCGATATTTTTTTTTCTTTTCTTTCTTTCCTTCTTTCCCCGTTTTCTGCCATATTTTTTCCTCCTCTTTCCCTTTTCTTTCCTTTTCTTCTGCAAATCGCTCACTCGCTTATAGATGCATATTGCATGAATGGGTTCTCCTTGATCTTTATCGAATGTTGTTATGTTAAAATTTTGAGTATATGTGCTACGATTCCTGGATGACCATGCCGAGATTTTGTGAAATCATGATTCTTGATTTGTGATCCTGTTTTTATTGTTTGGTTGTTGAATTGTTTTGATGTTTGATAATCGACTTGATGTTTTGGCTTGCTGATCTTGAAAGGCCAAATGGGAGTGTGGTTGGTAAATAGGACGATGATCGGCGTCCTTGCCGATGGCGATCTGGTTTTCTGCGAAACAAAAAAAAAAAAAAGGGGAAGGGAAAGGAGACAGATGCGGGTCGTGGGTCTCGAACCCACGACCGCGTTGTGCTAACAACGTAACCTAAGCCAACTGTGCCACGCTCTCTGTTTGACGTATATTATACGTGTTAATATTTACATAAGTAATTTAGGTTCATCTACATCATGACATATTTCATTTTTATTTTACTTTAATAATTATTAATATGTATATGTGTAATTATTAATATGTATATGTGTATACATATATATTAATATTTAGGTGTTTTTTTATTGACTGTCAATTTATTATTTAGTGACATTAATTTTGTAATAAAATTAAATAACTAAATAATTAATATTTATTTATTTGTTTAT
>CATIWR010203440.1:0-16545 GCA_949677035.1 Omphalea diandra | reverse complement strand
AGCCCCCCCCCCCCCCCCCCCCCCCCCCCCCTAAAAAAAAAAAAAAAAAGAATGGTACAGAATCTGGAAAATATTTATCAAGTTTGCGTTATTGTTGGTTGTATATGTCAATTTACTGCTGCTTTTTCTATGGAAGCTCCTAAGGTTCTTATATTTTTCTACTCGATGTTCTCAACAAAACTTGCTTAAGATTCTCCTTATAGCTGCCTAACAATTACTTTCTTTTGTTCCTGTTTGTGGTTTGGTTGGATTCCTTCTATCATATAACTCAATGTTATTTGACTTATAGATAACATGATGCTTCTTTTTTCACTAGTTTGTAATTTTTCTTATGTATGATTTGCTTTTTCTATTCAGCTCTCATGTCTAGCTTTTTGTTTCTTAATGTCTTCATATTTGGTTTTCTGCATAATCCCCATAGACAATCTGAAAGATGGAGTGCAGTAGACTTAATACAAGGGCCAGGTGCTCTGGTTCAACACCATCAGAGGAATCAGCTCTGGATACAGAAAGAAACTGTTGCAGTCATCATAGTCTATCTTCATTAAGTCCACGAACTCTTCAACCTTTTGCTTCTTCTGGACAGCATTGTGAGAGCAATGCTGCTTACTTCTCATGGCCAAGCTGGCGGTTAAGTGATGCTGCTGAAGAGAGGGCAAACTATTTTGTGAATTTGCAGAAAGAGGTTTTACCTGAAACTCTTGGTCGGCTGCCAAAGGGGCAACGGGCAACCACATTGCTTGAACTCATGACCATTAGGGCATTTCATAGCAAGATCTTACGATGTTACAGTCTTGGCACAGCTATTGGGTTTCGTATTCAACAAGGTGTGCTGACAGATATACCAGCCATTCTTGTTTTTGTTTCTAGGAAAGTTCATAAGCAGTGCCTCAGCCCCATCCAATGTCTGCCCAATGCCCTTGAGGTGAGAAATTCTGTCTATTGTTGTTTCTATATCTTATATTTAATGCTTTTTAATCAGGGGTAAATTTCCTTTCAGTGATTTCTTTCCTTTTTGTGATTTACTAAGTGCAGCTTGCTTGATACAATACATTTGTATTTTTTGCAAAGTTTCCTTTTCCTGGTTCCATGTTGATTCACTTATTGTGATTTGCAATTACAGACATTTTAAACTGTTCTAATCAGGGACCAGGAGGTGTGTGGTGTGATGTTGATGTGGTTGAGTTCTCATATTTTGATGTACCTGAGCCAATGCCCAAAGAACAGTTATACACTGAGATTGTGGATGATTTGCGTGGGGGCGATCTGTGTATTGGTTCAGGTTCTCAGGTACTTATGACAGTTTTTGATCAATCAGTTGGCTAACTATGGTTTTTTTAAAAGTCTTTGATTCAGGGCCATTGCCTGTTCTCTGGTACACTACTAACTACTAAGAGTATGAGGCTTTTTAAGCCTGAGAGTAGCCATTTCACCAGCATTATTTCTAGTACACAGGTGGCAAGTCAGGAGACCTATGGAACCTTGGGCGCTATTGTAAGGAGTCAGACTGGCAGTCGACAAGTTGGTTTTTTAACAAATAGGCATGTTGCAGTTGACTTGGATTATCCAAACCAAAAAATGTTTCATCCTTTACCCCCTACACTTGGACCCGGAATATATCTTGGTGCAGTGGAGAGAGCTACTTCATTTATCACAGATGATCTCTGGTATGGCATTTTTGCTGGAATAAACCCTGGTAAGGGGGTGTCAAATTATGAATCTAGTTACAGTAACCTACATATATGGCAGTTCTCTTTTACAAGAAACTGCATTCTAAGGGGACACCCTAGTGTTAAGGCTATAGATTTCTAGTAGTCACATGTTTGAATTCTATTGGGTTTGGGATGGGTTCTGGGGGTTTCATAGGATATAGGAACCTCCATATAGGTCCCAGTTGAAATAGGAAAAAAAAAGGGGGTGGGAGGTGTTGCATCATCCTATTTCTGCTGCGGAAAGTGTCACCACCAGACAAGTTTAAAGTTGTTAGTACGAAGGGAATAGAAGAGGAACCTTGTATCTGATTAAGAGACGCTATATAATGCGTAGATCCAACATGAATAGGCTTTATTGTCTCTATATTACCTACTTAATTTATTTGTCAGGAATTCACCTTGATAACTTGGGACATTAACAGTAATGCTTTTTTATTGAATAAATGCCAGCACCATTTTAGGTCCTCTGTGACTTCCCAAGTAGCTCCTTGCCCCCTCCTATTTGAATCTACCATTAAGTTTATTCATTTTTTTCTTGGTTCTTTTCCTTGACTAGGTATTGAACAGTGTATCTTATATTCACATTTGAGAACTGTTAGCTTTCAGTCCTTGCTTGTTGAATAGTTCAACCGAAAGCTACTCTAAACTTACAGAAGATACTGTTTGGCACACCTTGCAGAGACATTTGTAAGAGCAGATGGCGCATTCATCCCATTTGCCTATGATTTTGACCTTTCCACTGTTACCACATCTGTAAAAGGTGTAGGAGAGATTGGTGATGTCAAGATTATAGATTTGCAGTCTCCAATCAGCAGCCTTATTGGGAAGCAGGTGATGAAAGTTGGAAGAAGTTCTGGGTTGACTCCTGGAACTGTCTTGGCCTATGCCCTTGAGTACAATGATGAGAAAGGCATATGCTTCTTAACTGATTTTCTTGTTGTAGGTGAGAACCGACAGACTTTTGACCTTGAAGGAGATAGTGGAAGCCTCATCATAATGAAAGGTGATAATGGTGAGAAGCTGCAGCCTATTGGGATCATATGGGGTGGTACTGCTAATCGAGGCCGACTTAAGCTGAAAATTGGTCAGCCTCCTGAAAACTGGACTAGTGGAGTTGATCTTGGGCGACTTCTCACTCTTCTTGAACTTGATCTCATCAATACCACCAAAGGGCTTAATGGTTTGTGTTTTGACACATCAGTTCTTATCTGTGCCTGCTTATTATATTGAACAAGTAAAATTATAATTTTGTGGCCTCCTTATGATTCTCAACATGTTTTTATTTTCTAACTCTCATTGTATGTTGGTGTATTTATAGTGGCGATACAAGAACAACGAGCTGCGTCAGCAACAGCAATTGGCTCTACAGTGGGAGACTCCTCAACTCTAGATGGAATGCTTCCAAAGGACAAAGTTGAAGACAAATTTGACTCACTTGGTCTTCAAATTGAGCATATCCCTTTGGAAGTAGAACACGACGACCCAGAAATGAATCCACCACTTGTTGAAACTGAATTTCA
Source organism: Omphalea diandra (assembly GCA_949677035.1). Classification (NCBI taxonomy): domain Eukaryota; kingdom Viridiplantae; phylum Streptophyta; class Magnoliopsida; order Malpighiales; family Euphorbiaceae; genus Omphalea; species Omphalea diandra. The sequence goes on along the minus strand of CATIWR010203440.1, from coordinate 13,313 downwards.
TTTGGAAGATGGGATCAAGGTGACTCCTAGTGTTGAGCATCAGTTTATTCCAAGCTTCACAAGACAGTCCCCACTGCATAAAAACAGCTTACTCGATAGGGCAGTATCACATAATCTCGCTTCTCTAAGGAATGGCTCTGATGAAGATGCTTGTATTTCATTGCACTTGGGTGACAATGATGCCAAGAGGAGGCGGCCAAATGCTTCAACTGGTAATATTGAAGAACTGAAGGGGGCTGAATTATGATTTGAAACTTTAAGTCTTAACTGATGTTACATATGGATACCGTCGTGTTGACGGTGCCTTTGTACGCTGTGTTGTACTGGTAAATTACTAATTTCAGAGTTTTCCTGTTATTGTGAAACATGGTTCAGTTAAATGTGAACTTTGCAAAATGATATCATGTTTTCTGATAAATGTTGAAGTTCGCTTTTGATGTCATTGTTTCAGTAAATATGGGTCTTAATCAAAAGAATCATCAGAAGGTTTTCTTTATGCTAGCGAAATCCATAGGAACATGTCAAAATCTTGGAGGCAAAATACATCAACAAGCTCCTGATCTTTCATCATGTGTGCTATTGAGCCCTTCGAACTTTTTTTTGTTCACAATGAGCCTTTAAACTTTTAAAAGTTATTCTTGTGGCACTTTTTTTTACTTGCTTTGTCGCGCATGTGTTCACCAACGCATTAAAAATACATGAAAAACTAAAATGACTAAACTAATCGTACCAAATTGGTCACATCAAGCATTTAAATTTATACCAAATTTACTATTGAGTCCCTCATATTTGTAATTATATTTATTATTTAGAGTAATATTTATAATTATCATTATAAATTTATAATTTATAATTTATAATTATATATTTATTATTTATAATTACATATTATAATCATATAAATTATATACATGCATAAAATAATTATATATATAATATATAAATTATATAAATTTAATATATATAATTTTTTATTTAATTATAATTAATCAATATTTTTTTTATAGTACAGGGTAGAATTTAAAATTTTTTATTGTATTATATTTTTAAGAATAGTATAAGAGATAAATTCTGAAAGGAAGAAATACTAATAAAAAATAAAATTCTCAAAAAATGGATAAATTCAATAGTTTTAATTATTTTTGTAAAAAAGATTTAATTGAATCAAAATAAAAAATTAGGCATAAAATAATACTTAATTATGTTCATGTTTAGAATCAAGGTTTTTTTTTTTTAAATATGGATTATAATTCAAAATTTGTTTATATATTATTATAGTTTTTAGAATAATATAAGAGATAAATTTGGCAAGGCAGAAATTATAATAAAATAAAATTCTCAAAAAATAAATCAACTTAATAGTTTAATTGTTTTTGTAAGAAATAGATTTAATGGAATCAAAATCAATATATTGGACATGAAACAATACATAATTTTATTGACTGAAATAATTTTTTTTCAATATGAAGCGGAATTCAAAATTTTTTTTTATACTGTTATATTTTTTAAAATAATATAAGATATGAAAAAATTGTGATAAAATAAAATTCTTAGAAAGCGAATCAACTTAATAGTTTTAATTGTTTTTATAAAAAATATATTTAATTAAAATAAAATCAAAAGATTAAGTATTAAATAATTGTTAATTTTATTCATGATTGGAACTAAAAATTTTTTAAAAGTACGAAGAAGAATTCAAAATTTTTATTATATTATATTTTAAAACAATATTATTCTGCAATGTACTTTGAAAAGATTATTGGTTTCAATTATAAATAAAATTAACTATTATTTTACGTTCAATCTTTTGATTTTAGTTTAAATAAATCTATTTTTTTTATAAAAATATCTAAAATTATTAAGTTGATCCACTTTCTAAGAATTTTATTTTATCATAACTTATTTTATATCTTTTATTATTTAAAAAAAATATAACAATACAGCAAAAAAAATTTTGAATTCTACTCAATAATTTAAAATTTTTTTTGCTTCAATCAATAAAATTAAGTATTATTTCATGTCCAATATTTTGATTTTGATTTTGATTCAATTAAATCTATTTTTTATAAAAATAATTAAAACAATTGAGTTGGTCCATTTTTTGAGAATTTTATTTTATCATATTTTTTTTTCCAAATTTATCTCTTATATTATTCAAAAAAAATAAAATTTGAATTCTAATCCATACTTTTAAAAAAAAATCTTGATTCCAACCATGAACATAATTAAGTATGATTTTATGCTTATTTGGTTCAATTAAATCTTATGTTACAAAAATAATTAAAAATATTGAATTTATCCATTTTTTGAGGGTTTTATTTTTTATCAATATTCCTTCCTTTCAGAATTTATATCTATTTCTATTCTAAAAAATATAGTATAATAAAAAATTTTGAATTCTATTTCATACTATAAAAAAATTGATTAATTATAATTAAATAAAAATAATTATATATATAATATATATATTATATAATTATTTCATTTATATATATATAATTTAGATAATTATACATAATAATAAATTATAAGTAAATAATGATAAATTATAAATGTTACTCTAAATAATAAATATAAGGGGCTCAATAGCAAATTTGGTAAAAGTTTGAGAGCTCAATGTGGTCAATTTAATAAGATTAGTTTGCTTATTTCAGCTCCTCACTCATTTTAACAGATTAATGAACGTACGCGTGATGAAATTGTTAAAAATGTGCAATGAAAATAAATTTTGAAAGTTTGAGAGTTTAATATGAAAAAAAAAAAATACGAAGGGCTTTCAAGGCAGCTGATGTATGTTGAAAGTTTGAGAGTTTAATAAGTGAATCAACAACTTATATATATATATGTATATGGTGATATGACAGCAATAATACATTATTTAATTTTGACAAATCTTATAAATTGAAGATAATTGTTAAAAATTTTATGAATTTGATTAAATTAACTAAAATTTATTAAATTAAATATAATGATCAATACTTTCAAAAATTTAAAATTTTTAGACTAAGAGCTAAAAAAAAAGATAAAAATAAATAGGTACTAATATTATTCGGATACTCGGGACAAAAAACAGGCCCGGAGAAGAGCCAGTTCATAATCCCCTGTCTCAACACCAGGCCCACCAGTGTATCGTAGAGAGAAGCACGCGTTAAATGCAACCCTTAAGACCTGTCTACTATATCCCAGCTATCAGCCTTTATACGGGTTTTATCTAGGGTTTTCTTATCCATGGCGAAGCCATCGCGAGGCCGCCCCTCGCCGCCGTCTGGTTCCGGCTCGGGATCATCTTCCCCATCCAGGTCACGGTCACGCTCGTACTCCGGTTCAGATTCTCGGTCCAGCTCTCGCTCGCGGTCCTCGTCTCCCCGGGCTGGGGCTCGCGGTCGCTCCCACTCCAGATCCTCCTCGTCATCCTCCTCTCCTTCTCGCAGTCTCAGCTCCGGTAGCCGCAGTCCCCCTCCTAAGAAGAAGAGGTAACGGCATTCAGTTCTTCGCCCTCTAGATATAGAATTTATGGCAGTCTGTTTAGTTGCTGGGAATGTGGAATTCGATTGTGAAGGCATAATGACGTCCTTGTTGTTGATGACAAAATCCAGAAAATGAAGGAAAATGGACGAAATTTGGAGTTTGAAATGTAGAACGGCTGGGGTGTTCATTCTTTGTATGACTTTTGTAGTTTAGCTGAATTCTTAGCAAGTCTTTGAAATTCATTCTACCAGTATGAAATTTTAGTTTTTAGAGGTCTGTTAGTTATAAGGAGAGTAAGGAATTGAAGATTTGATTCTATGAAATAAATTCACTGAATTATGACCTGTGCGGCCATTCGGACTTGGCTACAAGGGATTGTCCATTTTGTGGAATCAGAATTAAATATGCTGTTTGGTTGTTAGAAAGCATGCGATAATGGGGCAACAATAATACGTGTGCTTCAGTATCAGTAAGAATTTGTTGGAATTCTATCCCTTTACGTGGAAACCATCTTTAATGCTCTCAGATATTGCTTGACTAGCAATGGAATCCTTTTAAGTTTTTCTAGTGTGCTTTTTTTTTTTTTTTTTGGTAATACAAAAGTTAGTTGAGGGTTATTAGAAATGATCTGCATATGTTTGAAAATCCTCCTATAATTATTGAATACAACAACATGACACATGATAAATCTAAGTCAAGAATTACCATATATATCAGTTGATGAGGTGAACTTTATCTGATCGCAAGAATTAAATGTAGAGAGATTAAAATTTTCTGAAGCATTCTTTATGTTGCAAGCTTAAGCATCCAGTTCCTTATATAGTTTTTATTTTCTTTTGTCCTTAACTATTTTGTGGCGTTCCCCCTCCTGCACAACTCCTCTCTTTTTTGCACAGTCCTTCTGAAGTAACTAGGCGAGGTCGTTCTCCACCACCACAATCAAAAAATGCTTCTCCACCTCCAAGGTATAGCTTTATTATGATTATCTGTTGTAATATTTTCTGTTTCTTCTATTTTTAATTCAATTATTATCTGAAAATTGGAGCACTTTTAGTTTGTGATTGAAAAATGAGCAGAAATTTGCAACCAGGCAGAGGAGAGCACTGTTCTGCACACCATGCTCCTTGCTGCACACGCTAGGGACTGTATAACCGTTGAGAAGTGACATTCCAGTGATGTGACTATGAAAAATATTTGTTATATGATCCTTTTCTATAGTTGTTGGGTTGTGTTCCTTGAAGGATGGATGGGATTTCAATGTTTCCGTATAATGGGTTATTCTCACAGAAATCATGTGTGGAAGATAGTATTTGCCAATGTAGTGGTTACAGTGACTTTTTCGAAAAAGAAGACCATTATTGGGGAAATTTTCATAGAAACAATGTTTTGTGCCTATATGACAATTTCTAATCAGGATTTAATTTCCCAAACTAATTTCCACTTCTTTGTGGTTTGTATTTAGCTTTCATTCTTTGGAATCAATTAATGAGAAAATGATAGTTTCATATCTGTGTTTAAAGTGCGGCAATACAAGAATTGGCATGATATAATATAATAGCATCATAGTTTAAAAAATTCCACATATTTAGTGGTAAAATTATGTCATAAACTAGTGCTTTTATTATAATGGATGAAGTGGTCAAACAATTTCTGTGTATGGCACTGATTTCAGGAAGGCTTCTCCTATTCGCGAGTCTCTTCGTCTTCATATTGACTCACTTAGCAGGAATGTACATGAGGGCCATTTAAAAGAAATATTCAGTAAGTTCTGCACCTACCTTTTCTTGTATAACAGTGGGGACTATGGTTCATATGATTCTATATGGCCTATATTCTTTCTGGATTGTACTTATTCAGTTATTGTTTGTTGCTTTTCAAGCTTGTCTACTTTGTGACTTGTACATGTTGATGTAACCTGGCTATATTTGTGTTTTTAAAATTATCTACATTCTACAACTACTCTAGATTTGCTATGACAGAATGTATTTAACTTTCCCGTAAAATATATAGTGCCACAATAGAATGTGAAAATAGGCTATTATCTTAAGCTGGTTGGCGGGAGTGTCTAATTGCTTCTAAGTGTATGCAATTGTCAATAATTTCTGAAGTTCGAGAAGGGAAAAAACTGATCTATGGCTAATGTTGGAAGATTCCAATACTGGCTTTTTGCCTAGCTATTGGACTGATGGAGAGTGAAATGAGCAATTTTTTTTTTTTGGAAACAGTTACTTTAAAGGATGAGATTTTCAGAGTGTCCAATGTGGACCCGTTGGACTTATCTATTATACAGGATTCATGTTTGGTTCATAATTGCTTTTGCAAGTAGCTATACACTAGTAACCTGTGCGTACAATAATTCAATTTGTGTTATAGGGTATTCAATGAATCTTCTTTTAATAGGAAGACCGGATTAACTGATATTCCACTTATCAAATATATGAATGCTAGGTGCATGGTAATTGTCAAGGAAGCACCTCTTTCTCTCTCTCAATCTGTTGAGTGAGAAAGAGAATTTGAAGCTGGTTTTTCATTGGTTGATGGGTGGTTCTAATGGAGGTCTGTCTTTTTCTGCTACTCAGGTAACTTTGGTGAAGTTGTACATGTGGAGCTAGCAATGGATCGAAATGTAAGCACATAAAAGTCCTGCTATACTGTTGGCATATTTATTTGTTTTGTCTTCCTAGTGTAATAACATATTTCACCTAACCAGGTTAATCTTCCAAAAGGATATGGATATGTTGATTTTAAGACAAGGGCTGATGCTGAGAAGGCTCTGCTATACATGGATGGGGTAATTTTTTCTATATATGTGGCATTAATTGTAATCAGCACTATAAAACATATTATATCTGGTGACATGTTGTAATTGCCTTATTGCAGGCCCAGATTGATGGTAACATTGTTCGAGCAAAGTTCACATTACCCCTGAGGCAGAAGGTTTCACCACCCCCAAAGCCTATTGCTGCTGCTCCGAAAAGATATGCTCCCAAAACTGATGCCAGTGCAGATGTTGAGAAGGATGGACCCAAAAGGCAAAGAGAATGTATGGCGTATATTATAAAATCATGTAATTTGCTTTTGTTTAATGTTTATTCTATATTTGCTCGTAGTTATTATATGTTGCTGATGTCAGCTCCTCCCCATCGGAAACCTCTGTCCTCGCCTCGAAGAAGATCACCTGTCGCTCGAAGAGGTGGGTCTCCTAGACGTCTTCCAGATTCTCCTCCACGTCGACGTTTAGATTCTCCTCCTCGTCGGCGAGAGTCTCCTTATCATCATGGGGATACTCCTGCAAGGCGAAGACCAACATCCCCAGCTAGAGGCCGTTCTCCATCCCCACCAAGGCGATACAGATCCCCTGCAAGGTTGGCTGCTTGCTACGCACAATTTGTCACTCAAACGTTATGATTAATTTTGAATGGCGGTTAATTTATTATCGTCTTTTTAGGGGCTCTCCTAGAAGAATACGCGGTAGTCCTGTACGCAGACGTTCTCCTCCTCCTCCTCCGAGGCGACGGTAATTTCTCTTGTAACAAAATTGTGATGTACAGAAAAATGTATATATATTATGTCTGTTTTCTTCACACTTCATGTTATCACGTTTTGAATATCTTTGGCCTACTTGCATGTGAAACTTTGAAAACTTTGAACTGAAATATTTTTACTATTGTGGGCAACAAAGATGATTTTCTTTTTCTGTCAATGTCGATATGAAGAAGATAAAAGCAGGAGATATGAAAATAATTCTACAATTTCAATTGAAACGTAATTAGAAAATGGTATGGGAACTTGAATTTTACTTGCTTTTTTCTTTAGAAAAAGTGGAATGTGTCCTTCATGACTTCAAAATGAAAATTAATGACATTTTATGTTAGAACATCTTTTCAATGATATGAATTATCTTATTCTTTATGTTCCCTTGGCATTTGAAGATCTAATCATTTAGCAGCCCATACTTCTTTTCTGGGTCTTGATCTCTGAATGTTTATCAAACTTATAACCATTGTTTATAAAGCTGGGTTCTTAAGGCATATCTTGTTAGCTAACTTTTTCCTCCTTACCTCAGCACACCTCCTAGACGAGCCCGTAGTCCTCCAAGGAGGTCTCCACTTCGTCGACGAAGCCGTACTCCAATTCGCCGGCCTGCTCGCTCACGCTCAAGATCACTATCACCAAGGAGGTAAAATACCTAATTTATTCTGTATCTGAAGTGTATTGAATTGGACAAACATTATCAGTACTCTTTTTCTCTCTCTCTTGTCAAATTTATTTAAGCTATTGGTAGTAAGGTTTCTAATGTTGTTATGTGAGAGTTCAAACAAGATCCTTAATAAATTTTACTATATTCTCATATTTGATTGATTGACTCTGTGCTGTGCATTCTCAAGTTCTCCATGCAATTGGGACTTTTTTTCTTTTTTATTAAAGCCTGATGATTTTTTTTTTCCTGTTATGTTATATAGTACCACTGAAGATAAAGGTTTATTTTGGCTGTGCAAAGCAGGACCACAAAATGAATAAGGGGGAATTTTTTAGACTTGAAAAATTATTGATCATGCAAATGGAACATGGTAGTGCAGGCCTGGGCCAAATCTGAGATGAAAGCTTTCTTTGCTTTGGAATGTGGAGTTAGTTTATTTTATTAAGGATGAGGAACATTTTTGGTCAAGAAGGAAATAGGGCTATATTAGGAGTGGGAAAATTTTACATTTTGTTTGAGATCAGATCAACAAGTGATTTTATGTGCTATATTTGCCTTGAATTCTTTTTTAATTCTAAAGCAAGCATATTAGTGATACATTGTCTGACATTGCTGAACAACTTTTCTCAGCTTGTTTTACATTGTTTGATGGTGTTATGTAAGCAGAGGCCGAGGACCTGCAGCAAGACGTGGGAGGTCATCATCCTATTCAGGATCACCTAGCCCACGCAAGGTTTTGCTTTAATTATTATTAGTACTATATGTTAAAAAGGGCTTTTCTTTCTCGTTATGTAAATGGTTTGTGTGTTTGATTCTGACAGGTCACTCGCAGGATATCAAGGAGTCCTAGGAGGTGAATTATTTTTATTTCTAACTATATTAATGTTAACACACATATTTGTTAAGTTTATATTCTTTCACATGTTTGAAATTCATTAATATATATGTTCTGCTTGATATAAGGACATTTGTGTCATGGCCAATACATTTGATATGGACTCACTTGTTCAAAATTTAGTTTGGAGTTGAAATTGGAAATTGTGCATGATATAAAAGCTGTTTCTTTCAAACCACTTAATTTTCATTGTATTGTTAAAATATAGCTTGAATTAGGCATTTGAACCCTTTAGCAAATGTTTGGGAAAAATGTGTGCTTCTATCTTTTTATAAAGAGAGGAGCAGAGGCCTGGGATGAATGCTGTAAGGAAAGAGTGGGATGGAAGGTGTGGGAGAGAGACGGGAGTGGTGAAATTGATGCGCACATACTGGCTGAAGTCTTTCTAGGATCATGTTTTCACTCAAAAACTCACGAGTTAATGGCCTTGAGGTCTATGAGATAAGTTTGCCTATAATTTTAAATTGGATATTTTGCTTTAGGCTTTGGTGAATGGTGGCATCAACTATTGGTGCTCAAATATTATTATATTTTTGCCAGAATGGGAATGCCATACATGTATGCATGTGCGTGAAATGTTGTTTTTATTATCCTTGGCATATGTCCAAAAAGTCCATTCAATTTGTATGAGATGGATAAGTCTATTCTTTAGTTCATTCCTTTCATCATCTTTTTAAATTTCTTGAAATTCCACTAACAAGAGTTGCTTCTTGTATAGGCCTTTGAGAGGAAGGAGCACCAGCAAGAGCAGCAGCAGCAGTTCTCCACCGCGAAAGCCATAGGTAATATTGCTGTAATCGCTTTTCCCCCCTCACACACCCCACCTTTCTGGGCTCCCCCACTCTCACACCTTCTTCCTGGCTTTCCTTTGCCCCCACCCCAACTGCCACCTGATAGTGGTGAATGGTTGTAGTAGTTAACATCTTTTTAGTTTGGAAAATTACTCTTCATGCCTGTTATGTAATGGTTGATGACTGACGTACTGTTGTTCAGGGTTATAGCTGTTTTACTTCATTAATTACATACTGTGTGTTTGGTGCGGCAGATTATTTAGTCTTCCGAATTGCTGTTTGCTTGTTTAGTTTTTCTTTTTTCTAACAATGTAGAATTTACTGTGGTGGATATGGTTGTAGTATAACCTTTTACAGCGTTGGTCTAATAAAATGGCATTGGGTTGTGTTAAGGAAGCACGTCTGTGTCAGGTGGCATTTTCGGTTTTTATAGCATGCCTATAAACTCTGATTAGATCGTATAGTTTAAAAAAAAAAAAAAAAAGAAGAGAAGATTCTTTTGTAACTTCCTCTGCTAATTAAACTTTTGTTTAACTTCCTATTGTTTTAATGGAGGTACCTGAATCCATCCAGGGTCTTTGTCTCTGAGGATGTTCTTTTCACTGCTTCATGAAGATCTTCCTAATGGATTTATATTTGATATCTAATCTGCGAAAAATACCGGAAGCATTTTTCAAATGATTTTCTATTATGAAATTTATTTGTGTTTAATGATTCTATGTTCGTTTGTCCTAGGAGTGTTTTTATTGCAAATGTGAGTGCATGACAAATTCTCAATTACTCTTTTCAGATGCTTTTGTAAAACAGCTTCGCTCGTAGATACATCGGCATTTAGGAAGCTCCTCTTCTTGCTTATGTTTGTCTTTATCTAGCCTTTGTGTTTTACAGCTGAAGTCACATTTCAAAAAAAAAAAAATCCAATTATGACAGATTAAAGAACAAGTTCTATTAAAAATTGTGGATAAATTTTGGTTTCGAGCTTTCAATAGAGAAAGTGATCGTGAATTGAACTATCACAAATGTCGATTTATTAGTAAATAAAAAAAAAAAAAACTTCCTCATACAATGGTGAAACGAAGTTGTAAGGCATGCTCCGAAGAAAATCCACTCGGATTATGAATTAAATTAAATCATTAAATTTAAAAAACAAAATTCATTGATATAATAGGATGAATAATATGATTCAGGCAATGATTTACCCCAAGAAAACTAAGAAAGTTGGGGATGTAAATACAAATAATACGAAAAAGAAATGATATGGCAATTGCTCATTTAAGACAGTTTTATATTGAGTGAGAACTGAATAATATGACTAGATGGATTATAAGAAAAAATTTTCTTATTTTGCTCCTGGTCGTTGAACCATCTTTTCACGCCAATTCCAGCTCTCCTTTGTAGTTGATTTGCTGGGATTGCTGGGGGACATACAGGTCAGATCCTTGCTTGGAGAGTTGCTCAAACCCTGGCTATGCGTGAAGCTGTTTATTTTGTTGTTCTCAGGTTATCGAAATGTGATTATTGAAGGAGACTTGAGCAATTCTATTGCAGCAGCTCAGGGTCTACTCCAACCGCCAGTGCCCTATGAAAGCTTAATTTTGGATTCTCAATGCTTAGCTTCTAAGTTGGGTTCTTCTGCTGTTTCTCCTTTGTTCATGGTCATAGGTGTAATATGGCATCCCATCAGTTGGCTTGGAAAGCCCTTGATTCTTCTTTCTCGTCAAGCCTCTATTCTCAAACTTGCTGGGTTAGAGTTAGAGAGCGCTTCCAATTTCTGTTACGTCTGCCTACTAATATGAGAAAATTATTGTTTAGTCCCTCAAGTTTAATATAATTAACTAATCAATATATTTTTAATAATTAATTAAAATATCGTTAACATTCTATTTTATTTTTATGTTAATTAAAAAACGAGGAGAGTCAAAGATTTAAATTAAATAAAATAGTTGATATACTAAATATACCCCTATTAGACCTAAGAGATGTGTCAGACACTTGATGTTGTAACTTTTATCCCTCACAATCAATCATGGTCTACCACTCTAGATAACACCACTCGCTTCATCAAGATCTCTCTCTTACTTATTCCCTTACTAAGATCAATCCGTTTCCCTCGTCATCATTTTCAAGCTTCTGAAGACACATTTTCACACAGACAACGCAATTATAAATTACAAAAAAAGAATAAATAGCAATAATAAAAATTAATTATTTTTGGCATTTTTTTAAGAGATCAATTGATTATGAGAGAGCTCTAACAGCGTTATCATTACCCCAATTCTCATTTGCGACCTCCATCAAGTCCTAAGCTCGAGCAATCGATTGTAGTAAAGAGAGTATTCTTAAAGTTTGTTAACCTTGATTCACTCCAAATTGCAATGAGTGGGAGCATGTGGAATATTTTGAATTGTTGTTGACATCAAAGGAAGTCGATTGACATGCTCAGTTTTTATTAATACTATTTATGACACATAACAATGACTGATTCACCATACAATGACTCTAAATGATATATATTTATTTATTTCAATGGTTACATCAAACTTGAGTTATAATATTTTTTAAAAAAAAAGAAGTGCTTTTGATCTGTTGTATTATTGTAATTTACTTGAGTTTATTTTATCTTTATTAGTGTGTAGGCAAAAAATGAATATGCATATTTTAATTAAATTTATGAATTTTTATTATTGATATAAGATTAAAAAAGTGAATATATAAATTAACAAGAGGAGTTTGATGAAAATGATAATGAAAATTTTGCCTTTAGATTAAAGACAAAAAATGATATTTTATTATCATCTAATGAAATTTTAATTAAAGCAATAATTAGTTAACAAAAATAAATATTAATGATATTTTAGTTTGTTTCTAGACACGGAAAAACAAATTAACTAATTATGTTAAACTTGAAGAATGAAATAATAATTTTTCTTCTAATATCTTTGGAGAAAAAAATAAAAAAAAACAAAAATAAAAAAGGGCTTGAGTATTATTATAATTATTGTTATTATTATTCTTTTATATAATTATAATAACACTTGCAATGGAGGATAAAAGAAAAAATAAAAAATAAAAATCCCGTAAGAGTGGGGTTTAGTTTAGCTGTATGAATGATAAGGATGAGCAGTGGGACGTGAAGGGCAACTATCCTTTCCTCTTGGCTCCGGGAAAAACAAATAAAAAGAGTTTTGGCGTTTCATTATGAAACTGCGAAGAATGGATTATAAAGCGTTAATTTAATAAAATACGAGTACACGCATACACAGATACATCCCAACTACCCAAGTTTCTTCTGTCACTGCAACCGCTCTTCCCCTGTCTGCCAAACCCTAATTCCCCAATCTCTACGGGAAGATCAGTTCTCTCTTCCTCTCTACAATTTGACTCAAATTTCTTTGGCTTGTACTAATTCTAATTTTCCATTTCAAGTAGGGCTAAAATTTCATGGCAGGCAATGGCCTGCCATCTTTGGCGCGTGTGAAGCTCACTGATCTTATCCCATCCGAAGGTCTCCCTTCCGATTCTTACAAACTTTCCGTCTCCACGTTATCGCAATCCCTCGCTCAATACTCCGCCGCCATTATTCAATTCTCCGCTTGCGATGGGGCACTCCTGAGATCCGGTTTGGATTCCGCTCGCCTCTACTTCCACCAAAGATCACTAGATATAATCCATAGTAATGATTCTCAGGAGTGGTGCAAAACCTCTGGTTACTATGCTGACCCTCACCTGTTGCAGGAGACTTATGATTATAGACCAGGTTTGACTTTGATTCCTACAGAGGTGAATAATGCTATGGAAGTTCCTCCAGGTGGATTACCTGATATATTTGCGCTGCTTGGAAAGGCGGCTAGGGATATATTAGATGCTATTAGTTTTTATTTGAATTTGCGTAGCTCTCCTTTTATGGAGATTCTTGATAATGTGCCTTTGAGAAATAGGGAGATTTCGTCTTCAGTGT
>CATIWR010203415.1:0-14741 GCA_949677035.1 Omphalea diandra | reverse complement strand
CCTTATTCCCCTTTAGCCCACCAAGACCAACCATCCTCTTTTCAAGCCCAATTACACCTAATTTACCAAAATACCCCTATCTTCTCTTTAAGCCCAATTACACCCAATTTACAAAAAATACCCCTAGCCTCTCTTTAAGCCCAACTACACCTAATTTATCTAAATACACCTAGCCTCTCTTTGAGCCCAGTTATACCCAATTTACCTAAACAACCCTAGCTTCCTTTCAACCATAATTACCAAAGTACCCTTAATACTTTTAAAGCACTTAAAGGATGCTCCAAATCTTTTAATATGAATCAAATTACCTAAATGTCCTTTAATGATAAACTTGACCTCCTCTAAAATCTCAAAAATATCTTCAAGGAAAGTCTCTTCATGCTAAATATCAGAATTTATAGGAACACTCCCTACAGCATCTGGACCCCAACCTATTTTCCTATTGTAACAACAAACCCTAGGGGTTAGCTAAAAGGGTTACAGGGATATCAATTTAATTTTGAAAGTGTCAAAAGGACCTAAATAACACAAGAACCACCCATGAGGTAGCCCTGAGCCAAAACCATTAGTCTGAAAGACTGAAGCATCTATAGAAAAAGGATTCAAGAACACTAGTAACTATAAGAAACTAATTACCAAGTACAAGAACATTGGTACCTATTAGATAGCTGCGAGAATTACTGTAGTGTCTGTTAGAAAGTCATAAAAACATATAAAAGCACTAGTACGTATTAGATAGCTACCAAAATTACTTTAGTACCAGCTAGAAAGCAGCTAAAATGTATAAAAATAATGGCACGTACTAGGTAGTGGCTAGAATTACTTTAGTGCCTATTAGAAAGCTGTTAAAACATACAAATACATTGGTATCTACTAAATGTTATATCAATGGGGAGAATGTTTAGAGAACATGCATTCCAAGGCATTTATCTCACTCCTCTACTTTGAATGATATATTTTGAATGATAACAAAACCAAGAACAATGATAATGTTTGTATTTTAGTGTTTTGGTATGTTATGAATAGACTCAACAAATGGTTAAAAGGGGGAATCAATTTAGTGGGCATTGAAAAACTTTCAAAAGGCATCGAGAAATGCATAATAGGTCTTGAGCTAATGCTGCAGATGTCCAAAGCATTCTGAACCGTCCAGTAGGCATTGAGAATCTTGCCGTGGGTGTTAGAGAAGTGATCTAGTTTGAGTTGTGTTGAAACTCACAATGGGCATCGCAGTTTCGCAACGTGCATTGATCTGGACCTTGCAACAAGCATTGTATATTCGCAATAGGTGTTGGAAAAGTGATCAACTTTGAGCCTTACTCCCTAGACCTCATAACGAACTTTGTCCTTTTTTAACAAGCATTGAAAAAGTGCTCTAAATTAAGCTAATGCTTCTAGACCCTCCAACAAGACACACTTCATTTCTTAACAGGCATTGAAGGTTTTGCCAAAGAGCATTGTGAATTTCCCAATGGGCATTAAAGCATTTCTACAGTTGTTAAAAATCATAGCATAAAATTCATGCTTATCAATAATGAACGTTGAGGTCAAAGCTAATGACTATGGAAGGATGAATAATGAGAGTTGGAAGTATCTACTATAAGTGTGACAAACATTGTTAAGAATCAATGGGCATTGTCACTTCTACTGACTAGTTTTGCAAAAATGCTATTAGACTGATCTTCAATTATTACAATGATTAGTTTATAGCTTTGGCTATATAAGGAACAGTTTTTAAGACTATAAACAAGTTAGAAACTTTAGAGAATATTTGTAATCAACTAGAGAACATATAGCAAACTATTTGTGTAAACCTATTAGTGTTACTTTAACTTAGGTAAAATGAGGGTTATTTTATAACTCTTTTGAGAGTAGGTTTTCATGAGCACTAAAAATGTAATTGTTGCCTATTTTAAGAGGCTTTGACATTGCTTAGATCTATCCTTGATACTGGTTAAAAGGTTGGCACTGCACTTAGAAAAGTACCTAGCATTGGGTTGGCTCTCTTATTCCTTGTTAAAAGAGAGTAGTTGTAAATGTTGTCATTGAGCCTATAAATGGGAAGGTTGTCCTTGACCTTGAAAAGGGAAAGGTTATCCTTTAGCCTTGGAAAGGGAAAGGTTATTCTTAAGCCTACAAAAGGAATAGAAAAGGCTTAAGTGAAAGCATGGGGAGTGGAGTAGACACATTGCTGAATCATTATAAATCTGTGGTTTGATTTGTGTTTGTTACTTCTATTATCTTTGTTTGTGATTTTTATTTATAACCCAATTCACCCTTCCCCCCTCTTGGGTTACCTCATCTCTACTAAGACCAATACTAAATAGTTGCCAGAATTACTTCAGTGCCTACTGGAAAGCTGCAGAAACTTACAGAACATTGGTACCTAATAAATAGTTGTGAAAATTACTTTAGTGCCTCCTAAAAAAGCAGCTAAAACATATACAAAATACTAGTACCTACTAGATAGTTGTCAAAATCACTTTAGTGCCTACTAGAATGTCATTGAAACATGTAAGAAAATCTGGTGCCTACTAAAAAGCTATCAAAACAAGCTTAGTTCTTATTCGAAAAGCTATTAAAGATCTGTATCCTTTGGTATCTTTACTAATGTTTACATTCCTTACTTTTCTTTGTTGAGACTTATTCAAACGATCATTTCTCAAATGTTATTTTCTAAGCCCACAAAGCATGGGGCAAACTGTAAGCGTTAGATTTTATACCTCTAGATATAGAGCTTAATGATGAAAATCACTTAACACATATCCAAAATGCAAAGGGGAATTCCCAAAGGAAAGAATAAAAGCCTTAGAAAACCTTGGGGAAGCCCAATCTAAGCTTAAGACTAAAAGCCAACACCAAGCCCAATACTAATAGCTTAGGTAGCCAGCCTAGCCCACAAAGGTTGTACAACCTACACATAGGGCTATACAACACTCTCTTGAACCTAAATCCTTAAAATCTTCTAAAATTAGTCCTTCTTCAAACCTTAAGGTTGTACAACCCTGACAGATGGATGTATAACCCTTTCTTGGCTATACAACCCGTGTGCAAACTTTACTTCCAAGAGATCTATCTCCCTCTCTATGAATCGATGCGTCCATGGTGCAACTAGAACTATATCCTTTGGTGCACTCACCCAACACCTATAAATAAATCTTTCATTTGAAGAAAGGGAGAGACTTAGACAACCCTAATAAAAGTTTGCCAAAATTCACTCTCAAAGCACACTTAGCACAGAAACCCTAAACCCTAGCTCACACAAACTCATTTCAAGGTAGAACAAGGCTTTAATGTTGCATCTTTTCTACATTCCTTATTTTTTTTATAGGATATTAAATACTTAGAGAGCCTCTAAGGGCATAAAACATTAAAGAAAACATTTAGAACCCCCTTCACACCCTTTCTTTTTCTTCTATTATTTTAAAACTAGAAAACAGGGACTGTATAACCTTAATTGTAAGCTGTACGACCCAGTTTTCTTGGTATATAGATTTACAAAGCTCTTTTTACTTCTCCATCCAGATCTCTCTTTTTTCAAAACCCATTTTGAGGTGCCCTAGTGTTTCAGTAATAGAATAAGATGAGGTATGGCATCCTAAGGCTTCTATTCATTTCTAAAGTGGAATTTTGGTATAATTTTAAAGTGATTCCATAAATTTTCTTTATGCAAGGTTTCATGTTCCTTATTTGAAGTTTAAAGTGATGATCATGATTCTATTTTTAATCATTTCTAGGCAGTGATCAAGCAAGAAACTTGAGGTTCCAATGACGTTGACAACCCTTTTATGATTATGTTTATGTTTAGAACATGTGAATAGTATTTTGGCCTTTAATCTCCCTTATTCTTATGTTGTATGCTAATCTTATATAGTTAGTGGCATATATGGATGTCATGCTTTTTTAGAGCTACATAGGATGAGGATCCTTCTTGTGATGAGTTTTTGCCTTTGGCAATTAAACATCCTCTAAATGCCTTGTATAACATGTTTACCTCTTTAGATGCTCATGGTTCATGTATTTTGATTTTGTTTTGCATGCTAGTTTATGATATGGGGATGTGATATGATTGACTTAGATGTATATTTAGGCACTTTTGCATAGGAGAGATGATAATATGTGTTATATTCATCCTTTATGCTTTGAGTTTATTTGGTTTGTCTTATGTTTATTGCATTTACTGGCTTATTATTTTTTGAGGTATAGGTGTTCTTACTTATGTTAGACCATGCATTTAGTCTTGATTATCATCTTACAGGATTATACTTGAATGGATAAATGATAGTGTATGCTAAACCCCTATGGCATGTCACATGATGTCACTCCCCCTTTGGAATGTTAGGTATGGATGGCGAAATGCATGACACCTCTTTGCCATAATGCATGACCCCTACCCCTTGAAGTTGACGACTTGATTTGTTTAAGGGAATTATTGCTAAATGAATGTTTAGGGCCGATAAATTAGACTAATGAATAACTTGATTAAAATATTAAGAGTGAACTAAAGATGTCCGAGGGCCAATTCCTAATATCTGAGTGATTTGGGGTGCCTAACCTCTTCCCTAAGCTATACCTAATTTTTAAATCTAATCTTTGATGGGATAAAGATGAAATGGGCCTTCTAATTGACATACCTTATGTTCAGATTTTGCCTTCTAAGACTCTCTTCCTAACTAATATTAGGTGATGACTCTACATTCTTAGGGATAATACCAATGTATAAATCCTACCTTGGTCCCCCGATGACCACCATTTGGATAAATAAGCTTTGAAGTTTGTGCAAGGCCTACAAGATCCTTCGTTGATCCAACGCATTCCATACATCGGGGTTATCACAAATGTGAAAATCCTTGTCCTTTCGATCCTTATTAATCAATAAAAGGATAGAATCATAAGCAAGATTTCATTAGCAAAAGTATTGTGTGCTCACCCATGTGGCTACTAAGCTCACTATAGGGTTGCTCAGCCACTACCCATCCTCCATTAAGGGGCCAGAAGCATAAATTCTTTATAGTGACCTACATTAAGAATGTGTCATTTCCTTTGAGATGGTCGACCAAAGAGAAGTGAAATGTAACCATCTGAGTGTCTGCAAAGAAGATAGAGGTAGCCATTAAGCTTCAAGCTAAAATAAAAGATTTAGTCGATCTTATGAAATTAGTAGAAAAATACCATTTCGTCATAAGGATTTTTGGTATTTTCATTTTCATTTATATTTGTAATGTGTGTATTGGTTATATCAATGCCTTTACATTTTGTAGATATGTATTTCAAAGATATCAAGGAAGAGATAGGTTGCTAAAAAGCCACTTAGGCTAAATTGGAAGGGTTGAGTCTGTCATAGGCTTAAGTGAAGGAAACAGGTTAATCATGAGAAGGTCCACGAGGAACCAAAGTGATTGAGCCTTAAGTTTTATAAGAACATCCTACCCTTGTTGACCATGAAGAAGTACCATAAATAATTAAGCTACCACCCCCTAAGAAGGCTCTAGTGAAGATGGTGGTCATTTACTCAGATGAGGAGCTCATCATTCTCCTTAGGAATCCAAGCTGGTGGCTCAACTCTTATAGCTTTTTAAAGGACAAGTACAAAGAGTGCATGTTAAGCCACCTCTTAGACAGTAAGACTTTGGAAATAATTTGTATGTTTCCTAAGGATAAAGAGAAGCTCGAGCACCTAACCAATAAAAAACTTACAAATTGAGCTAAGATGCTCAGTCTCAAGGTAAGTCATTTAATTAACTTTGAAAATAAAATCAGTAAGATTGAATACTGACTTTTTGTGTTTTTGTGCATGTAGCATTAGCAGTAGAGTTTGTTCTAAGCTAGTGCCTAAAATACTAAAAAAAAAAAGGAAAACAATATAGCTAAGTTAGAGGGCTAGCTGATCAAGGCGCATGAAGAGTTAACCTTACTGACAAAAGATCACTTAGACTACTAGTTATGTGACTTAGGCCTATTCTTTAATGGATATTTTTTTAGTAATGTCATGGTTGCATTTTTATTAAATATCTTTTTTCTTTATGGCTAAATGATGAATTTCATGAATAGTTAATTCTACTTATGACATCAAATATGTGACTTGATAGTGAAAGTTTTTGGTGTAAAGAATTATATTCTAAATTGTCCCTAGTCGGTCATTGTTATTAGGATAGTAATGAATGAATACTAGTATGTGTTTTGATTGATAACTATATTTTTTTGGTCATAAAAATGGGATATTAAATCAAACATTTAGATACATGTTAAAGAAGCATTATATTAGATCGACCTGTTATGAGAATACTACATGGATTAATAGCCATAAATGATTCTCATGTAATAGTATTAACTTAATGCTTTAACTTGAAAATCACCATGAATTCTAATATAATGAACTTAATATTTGGATATTGTCCAATATCATCTTTAATCAGATGATTATATGGACTAATATTGGACATAAAGTAAATTATATAGAGGAATATGAGTGATTGAGAAAGAATTTATTCCTCATGTATTTATGAGAATTGTATCTTTAGGCCCCTAAGATAAGTTAGATTGAAGAGATTGTGTGGTGATGCAAAAATGAATTGATAAAGGTTCAATGTCATTTTACATCACTTTACTTGGAGATCAAGAAATAATTAAACTATATAAGGATGACATGATCCATGCCTTATGTTCAATTGAGATATAATGTGATAAAAGGATTATAATGCTATTTGTAAAATAGGTTAGGTTAGATTATTAATCTTCATATAATTTGGTTATTCATAATTATTAGACTAGGTTATTCAAGCCTAAGTCAAGAATCTCTTTTGATCATGACAATATAGATTGAAAGGTTCTAATATCAATCTTAAGTGTTGATCTTACATATATTAAGCTCGAATCTCATTAAAAGTTGAATATATTTGATTAGAAGCAAAAAATTCAAAGTATGAAAATCTGCCTCCCACAGTCTCGACCACGACTTTTTAGTAAAGACTGTGAATTTTGAAAAGACCATTAGAGATTCAAAATTCTTGATCGCGATTCAACTGTCACGACCACTACCTGAAGAAAAACAAAGAACTCCAAAGCTCAGCTTGTTTCGCAATGGGTATAGCGCTTACGTAGCGACTGCAACTTTAAGTAGCAATCACGAATTTTTGTAGTGACCACAACCTTTAACATCCATTAGAAAGATCCAATGATTAGTTTTCTAAAGGGCCAATGTCAAATTGCCATATGTTACTAGCTGTTAGACACAATCCAAAATCTTGGCCGTAAATTGCCTATCTAGAGTGCAAAATGCATTTTCTGACCTTAAATTCCTTGTCTCAATCGTGACTTTCATTTGAAAAATATTAAATGCAGAATTTGCCTAGCATGCTTTGGAAATTTAGGCATATTTTTATTTGTAACATCTTTTTGGTGGTTTTAGCTTATAAATACATAACCAAATGTACTTGAATGTAAGAGAATAACCATTGATTGGGCCAAAATGCTTGCAAAGTTAATTCTCACAACTTTAACTCTTCATTTCTTTGTATATAGTTTAGTGTGAGTTTTAAAATCCTATGACTTTAGTTTAAGAGTGAGCCTTTGTATAGAAAACTGTGTAAAGTTTGAGTGTGAGCCTTGGAAAAACACTTGTAATGTTTGGTGTAATCCTAAACACTAAATTGAGTGTGAGCTTGTAAAGCACTAGTAATTTAGTGAAACACCCAATTGGTGAATTGAGAAGTGGATGTAGGGTTGGTTAATACCCAAAACATTATAAATCTCTTATGTTCATTCTTCTCCTACTCTTTCTTCAATCTTTTATTTGTGTGTGCTTCCTTAAAAAGTTCAAATTTGCCATTAATTCAACCCTTGTTTATTGGCACACAAGGGCCAATAATAATGTCTTGCTAGAATCCACTTATGACTTGTGGGTCAAAATAGGTTTTGGGCCGCTATCAATATTATTTGAACCTACATGATCACACACTTAGAATAAGCCCAAAAATGAGTGGTATTTTTTGCTTTTTCTAGATATGTATTAAGGTAATTAAAGATATTATCTTGATATTTAAATATTATTTTCATTTTAAAAGTTAAAACAAAAACAATATCTAGTTATTTGTATCTAAAAGTTGGCATATATATCTTAATAGTTAAGATATATATACATGTTTTAGGTTTTTCTGAAAAAAGACATAATATATTCATGTTACTTTTAAGAAAACATTTTAGAAAGAGAGAAAAACTCTATTGCTAGGACACTACCTATTTTAGAGAGAACCTTTTCATGTGGATACTTGAAAAGGATATTCATTGTTCTTGTAGTTTTTGAATCCAATGACCTACACTCTAAGCTCAACGATTAGGTGTTACCTATGTAAACCCCCTCTCTACCTTTTAACAATTTTATCATCTCTTGTCCGAATTAGTAAGGTTTTCACATTCTTCTTTTTAATTTAATTGAATCGTATGGATTCTTAGTGGTTTGTACATTAAAATTTTTATATTTTCATTATGCTTGTTCTACAAAACCCAATAGATACCCTATAACAAATGGGGAAGATGTGAAAGTTCTCAGCTAGGCTTAAGAGTTATTGAAGGCCAAATAAGTATGGAGTGTTGAGTTGGCTAGCTTAAATACTAACCTAACCAATAATGTCATTAGGCTGGACCACAAGATAAGCCTATGGAAGGAAAGAGAGTAGAACATCCGAGCTCTTGCTAGTAAAGAAATGGCTAAGATCTACATTGACTACAATGCCAAAATCAAATACAAGTTAGGCAAAGCTCATCCAAAGCTTGATTTTGATTATGTGGGCAATATCCTCTTGGGCGAGGAGGAGGAAGATAAGGAGGAGGAGGAGGAGGAAGAGGAAGAGGAGGAGGAGGAGGAAGAGGAAAGGGAAAAGGAAGAGGTAAGGCAAATTAATAAGTCCCTTATTGCAAAAATTTTAAGTAATAAGTTTATATTTTCCTTAGATCCTTTATGTATATCTATCCTTTACTTTTTACTTATGATGTTTAAACTCTGAAAAATGAATTGAAATGATTATGATCAGACAAGGACATAAATTTTGAGACACCGAGCTTTTAATTATATTCATTTGAATTACAGGCATTAATATACTGAGCCCTTTCCCTTTGAAAAACATTAAACTATAAAAGATGAAATTAAAATAATTCTAAGTCAATTATGAGATAGATGTTTGAATGTCGAGCATATCAAACTAAAAGTACTAAGTCACCAATCTGATTGAGTAATCACATATGTGAAAACTTATTGAATTTACTAAACTTGAGTTGAAAAGAGGATGCCAAGTTGGTTATGTTAAGTATTAGATAACATGACTTGTGTGTTTTAAGTTATTCTCTAGCCATAGGCTTAGTAGCTTTCATGATGTATAAAGCTAATAAGATTGGTGCATACTTTAGTAATATAACTTAGAGAAAAGAGTGTGAATACCCTTTTCTAATGTATAAGGATAATGAGTTTGATACATGTTTTGATAATATGGATTGATAACTTTAAGAAAGAAGGGTGAAGACCTTTTCATAATGTACAAAGTTATTGAGTTTGATACATGCTTTAGCAATATGGACTCAATTGAAAAATAACTCAAATATGAGAGAGAAGGGTAAAAACCTCTTTCCATATTTATTGAATAAGAAAATTACAAGGGATAAGGTCACGTTTGAGCTTGTTTATAGTAAAGAACAACTAAAGTTAATTATCAGAAAAAATACTTTTTAAGAGCATCTATGTTCCATGTTTAAGGAATCAGTCTGCCATTCATAGCTTCTAACTTATAAGATGCAAGCCATGCTGCTTTAAGAACCTTATAGGGCCCTTTCCAATTAGCACTCAGCTTAGGAACTCATGCTTCACTTTCGGTCATATTGGCCCTTTTCAAAACCAAGTCTTATACTTTGAAGACTTGGGACTTCACTCTTCCATTAGAGAACTGAGCCACCCTTTACTGATATGCAACTACTCAAATGGTAGCATTTCGTGCTTCTTATCTAAGAAGTCAAGGTTGAGGTGTAGCTAGGCATTATTCTACTCATGATGAAGAACACAACAACAAGGGAGGTTCAATATAGAAGACTGACTCTATCCTATAGACTAAGGAGAATAACGTCTATCCCATAAAAGTTTTTGTAGTTATGTAGAAAGCCTATAGGATATGGATAAGTTGATTCGTCCATGCCCCACCAACATCTTTTAATCATTTCTTGAGCTCTTACAATATAATCTAGTCAGTTACTTCGGTCATCTCATTCATTTAAGGATGACTATCAAGGTGAAGTTGAGGTCAATGGCTAGGTCAACACAATAAGATCTAAACTGCTCATAGTCAATCTACTTTTGATTGTCAATGATGAATGCCCTTAGAATATTAAATCAGTAGATCACATGTCTTTTAAAAAAGTTAAGTACTTTGATTGAGGTGATGATGGCATGAGCTTCAATTTTAAGGCATTTGGAGAAATGACCAATGGCTACCATATTAAACTTCTTCTGTCTCAGTGATTGTTAAAAGGGGTTGAGAATTTTGATATCCCATTAAGAGAAAGACCAAGCTGAGCAAATAGGTTGTTGGTTGGCTAAAGTTTATCAAGGGATCGAGCTATGTCTTGGGCAAGCATCAGACCTCTACACATTCTCTTTTACATCTTTGAACATAGAGAGACAAAATAGTTGGATAGAACTACTTTTTCAGCCAAGGATATGCTAGCTTCATAGGCTCTATGAATCATACTTTAACATAAAAGACCGTCGAGGATTATATGATGATGAAGCAAAAAAAGCTAAAGTAGATAGATTATACTACTGTGTCATTATACCCCTTTTATACACTCATTTTCTCTTCTCACAATCAGCCTGCTAAAAAAAAGTTACAATTCAAATATATAACGAAAAAGATAAGAAAAAGTAGTTGCAGTTCAAATTTACCAACGAATTTAAAATCTATCGGTAATACTAATGGATATTAAAATTTATCAGTACTTTTCTTATATATTTAAATATTTAATTATTTTAGCATATAGTATATTTAAGGTATCTTTTAATTTTACCTGCAGATTTATTTATATAGGTAAATTTTGTAGTTATAAAATTTTTGAAATTATTATTGAAGGATTTTTTCACTAGTAATTTTCTTATTTTGTTTAAATGTTTACCTATGAAAATTTTCATAAGTAATATTTTTTTTTGGTAAACCATAGAAAAATTGAAGATAAATTATCTATAAATTAGTGACACATTCTTGACTTATTTTATTGATGCTTTCTAATTTCATAGGTAAATTTTGTAGATGTTTCATCTGTGATCTATTAGTGAATTTTCTATACTAAATTATTTGAACTATGTAGAAATTTTGTAGATGATTACTTAAAAAAAAAAAAATTTTGTAGGTATTATGTTGTTTTTTGCAATATGAAATTCTTACAATCCATGAAACTAGTTGAGAATGTGTGTGATTGAGATAGATGATTCAATAATATTCGAAAAAAAAAGTGGATTATATCTTTTATGAATAAAAGCTCAACAATACCATATGATGATAATATTGTATGTATTGTTTAACTGAAAGGAGAATATATTAAATAAAATAGGACAAATTATATATCACCAATATTTTCTTTTTTTTTTTTACATGTGATCTCTAAAAAAGTGGTGACATAATATTCAATAAATTTGATTATAGAATAATCTAACAAATTTCTTCGTAAAGACATAACCAACTACAGTATTTGAGAAGTTGTCACACAATATTAAAATATGTACATATAAAGATATCAAATGATATTGAGAGAGACATGCAATTATACTCTTTTTCTTGATTAAGTGTTCTTTGGTAAAACTGAAAATTAAATGCTGAAAAAATTTTAAGCTCTTATTTTTTAAAACTAGTTTAAAAATTTTATCCATTTATTACTTACAAAATTGATTTCAGTTTATATACCTTAACAACTCAAATAAGAGGTAGAGAAGCATTGTCAACAACACCAACAGATTCCATTTGAAAGGAGGGTAAATTGCATCAATGGTCATTAAAGTATGATCATAATTTATTATAGTAACAACTTTTTAATTTAGAACAATTTAATCACTAAACTATAATTAGCATTCTAATACAATATTGATTAGCTAATTTCCTGCCAAATTAACTGATGTGGCAGCCAAAGATCAGTAAAGAGCTGAGAAAATGAGACGTGACATTATGGAACTCGCCATTTACCCTAAAAAATTTACCATTAATGGTAATTTCTCCCTCTCTCTTCTTACTAATTTCTCCCACTCCTACTCCTTCTCTCAATCTCATTCTCCTCTTCTTACATTTCAAATTTGCATTCTTCTTGATTTCAATATGCCTACTAATTGCCAATCTTTGAGCTTTGGGTTAAGGGATTGAAACAAAGGATTGTGTAAAGTAATTAAAATTTGATTAGGAAATAAAAAATTAGAGTTTTCTTTTAGGTAATTAAAAGTTAAGCTTATTTTCATGAGGAAATCAAATGTATTAACAAATTGGGACACATTAAGCCATAATGGATTGATTTCGTAGACATGCAAATGAACTTCCACAGTACTATAAGTTATTCTTTATTTTTTTGTTATTTTGATTACTGCATTTAGTTAGGTTTTTGAAGGGTTTATTTAGTTAGGTAAAGAGTATTTAATGCTACTACATTTAGTTTGTTTTTAATGGTTTGGGTAGGTAGGTAAAACGTATTCAATGCTACTGTTTGTTTTATTTTTTATTATTGAAGAATTATGTATATTGTATCTATATATATTGAAGTGTATATATTAAAAATGTGTCTATGCGGATGTATATATACTGAAGAATATGTATATGTGTATGTGTATATACTAATTAAAATTAATTATTTTGTATTTTTTGGTTGTTATATTATAGTACCAAATTTTGATTTTTTTTCAATCTCATTACATCATAATGGCCAAATTCGGGAGCTAGGATATATAAGTGGGGATGTAGCCAGTTTTGACTTTTGTAGTGTTGATAGGCTAACATTTAAGGACGTACTAAAAATGGCAGAAGAAATTAATTTAATTGGTGAAATTAAATTATTTTAGTTAAAACCAGATTTGAATTACAGTGAGGGCAATCTAAGGAAGCTTGAGTTAGATAGTGAAGTGTTGGAGATGGGATCTAATGTAGATAGTAGGACATTGATAGGTGTGTTTGTGCAACATTTGCCATATAATGCTACTACAAATGTAGACAATGCTATTGCCAATGTGGGCATGGTTGAGATGGATAAGGGTAGTTGTTAAGTGAGGGTAACTGATCTATGTTCTTATGATGTTTAATATTCAACCAATGTTAGGCAAGTGAAAGTGCTAACTGTAGGTGTAGATGAAGAAATAACAAGTAATTCTAATGACAGTGATGATAAGGATTATGTAGATAATGAAACACAATTTAGGGATAATGATTATGATTTTGAAGATGGGGATGATGATTTGTTTGAAGCAAGTGTAGACCGGGGTACTGAGAGATGTGAATAGTAGTATGGATAGGAAAAGTGGTATGGTGTATGAGAGGGGAATTGGGGAATATGAAATTGATTCAAATGAATCAGAATATCTTCCTTTTGATAATTTAGTAAGTGCATCAGAAATAGATAGTGAGGATAAGGAAGGGGGTTTCAAAATTCATATACTCTAAATTTAATGTTGAAAGAGATTTGAGGGATCCTAATTTTAAAATTGGAATAAAGTTTAAAAACTTTAAAGAGTTTATGAAAGCTATGAAAGAATGGCTATCAAACATAGGTGGCAAATAAAGTTTGATCTAAATGAAAAAAATGAGGTGTAGAATAATATGTTTAAAGGGTTGTGACTGCTATATCTATTGCTAAGGTATGAAGAACATTTTTAACACTGTGCAAATTAAAACTAGTAACTTAACTCATACCTATTCTAAGGATCATGTGAGGTATATTAAAACTTTTAGGGCAGACTAAACATGGAATTTAAATGGCCTTATTAGATTTGTGAAAGAAAATCATCAGATTGTTTAGAGGGCTAAGTGCATAGTTGTTAGGATGATTCATGGGGATAAGAAAGAGTAATTTAAGAGATTAAGGATTATAAAAATGAAATTCTAAGAACAAATCTAGGTAGCCAGTGAATTTTTAGGAAGATAATGAAGTGTTTTGGGGGACGAATATTTGTTTAGGTGCCTTGAAGGAAGCATTTAGGGCAGGTTGCAGAAAAATCATAAGTGTAGATGGATGCTTTCTTAATGAAATATATGGGGGCCAATTATTGGTTGTTGTAGGAATTAATGCCAATGACTGCATGTTCCCTCTTGCTTGGGCTATGGTGATGAAGGAAAACAAAGAATCTTGGACTTGGTTCCTTTGTATACTTAGACTAGATTTTGATATTCAAAGAGCTCTATGGAAGTGGACATTTATGTCTGATAGGCATAAGGTAATTTCCATAATTCTATTTGTATTACAATTATTGGAATGTATATATGGTTTTGTTTATTTAATGATGTGTATTTTTTCTTGTTATGTAGGGTTTAATACCTAGTTTGGATGAGTCTTTTTCCAACAAGTGATAGAAGATATTGTGTTAGACATTTCTACACTGTTGGTCTAGGATACTCAATCCTATGATTAAAACCTCTTTTGATCTTGATAAAGTAGATTGATCATCACTAATGTTTCAAATAAGTGTTGTTTTTGCAGAATTGAATCATTCCCTCTAGAAGAAATAAAGAAGTTGATGA
>CATIWR010203410.1:0-42392 GCA_949677035.1 Omphalea diandra | reverse complement strand
ACAATAGCATTAGCAGCAACACTAACAGAATCATCAGAATTCGCTTTCGGTTTTGGTGTGGACCGCGATTTCTCAATCCGGCCTTGCCCACCAGCGCTCACACTCATATTTCTCCATTTATCCTACAAGAATCAAACAATCTTATCATATTTTTCCAATTATAGAGTATAAATATAACATCTTAGTAAAATAAGCAAAGGAAAGATTGAAACAAAAGAAAGAACTGGACCTTAAGATCGATGTTGGAGCGGGTGAGGAGGAAAGGATTGAACTCAGGGTCTTTCTGGATGGTCTTCCATTTTCCAGTGCCATGTTTGGCTACTCCTGCTTTTAGAGCTTCTTCTTCCTCCGGAGTCCACTTCTGCTTCGGATTCCCCATCCCCGATCATCCCAACCACAACGGAAACCGTTTTTTATGTGTCAGCCCTAAAATTTTCCAATTGAAAACACCTCCAACAAAACGACGTCACTCCAATTTTTTTAAAAGAAAAAGAAAACGCCAAACGACGCCGTACCAGTTCTCTTGATCAGGATTGCATTTCCAAAATCCTGTTCCAATCCTAACCATCCACGTGGCAGTTTAGTGATGCAGTTCTCCAGCACAGCACAGCCTCCCTATCCCCAAGAGCATTGAAAAGCAAATAGTCGTCTCCAGTTTCAGTTCCCATACGCACCAGACGTGATCTTCATTTGTCCTCTCCGCAATTAAAACAAAAATGGCGTAAAAAAAAAAAAAACTAAAGGTCTCTTCTCTTTATTTTCTTCAAGAAGTTTCCAGGAGCAGAGAATGGAATGTATAGGAGCTCGAAACTGGGCAGCAATGGCTGTGTTTTCTTTCCCCGCGGGGAAGTGGAGGAGGAAAACAGTAAGAACAAGTAAACGGCGTAGTTTTGAACGGAAATGGTGCCGTTTAAATCATGTGAAAGCTGCTGCAGGAAGCAATAGTTATGTTGCTATTGAAGAAGAATTTGCTGACGAGGAAGATTATATAAAAGCCGGAGGGAACGAACTTGTTTTTGTTCGAATGCAGCAGGATAAGCTTATGGAGAAACAATCTAAGCTCGCCGATAAGGTGTGTGTGTGTGTGTGTGTGTTTTTGGTTAAATTTTCTTCGGTTTAATTTTGAAATGACTTTGGTTTTGTGCAGTTGCCCCGTATACCACTTGGAGATGAGGTACTGGATTTAGTGGTGATTGGTTGCGGTCCAGCTGGACTGGCTCTTGCTGCTGAATCAGCTAAGTTAGGATTAAGAGTTGGGCTTATCGGTCCTGATCTTCCTTTTACTAATAATTATGGTGTATGGGAAGACGAATTTAAAGGTAATTGTTTTTCACATTTTAATATTTTGTGCAATTCAGTTAAATTTAATTTAATGTTGTTTTATAGATCTTGGACTTGAAGGATGCATTGAGCATGTTTGGCGAGATACAATAGTATATCTTGACGATAATGATCCCATTTTGGTTGGTCGTGCCTATGGACGGGTTAGCAGACATTTGCTACACGAGGAGTTGTTGAGAAGGTAATTAAGAGTGGCTACAATTTAAAAAAAAAATTGAAAAAAAAAATGTTATCTAATTTGCTGTTGAGAAGGGGTGTTCTATTAGACGTATAATCTTTATATTAATTTCCTATAGGTGTGTGGAGTCAGGTGTTTCATATCTTAGCTCAAAAGTGGAAAGAATCATTGAAGCTGCTGATGGTCATAGTCTTGTTGCTTGTGAACATGATATTGTTGTTTCGTGCAAGTAAATTGCGATATCTTTATTAGTTTTAAGGTCTTCTCATGATAATACGCTGGAGTTAAGTTTAAATCGTATATCAACTATCTGATGTTTATTATAGGCTTGCTACTGTTGCATCTGGAGCAGCTTCAGGGAAACTCTTGCGGTATGAAGTAGGGGGTCCACGGGTTTCGGTCCAAACAGCTTATGGCGTGGAGGTTGAGGTATGAGTTATTTGTTTGCAGTATATTCTGTATTTAACTCTTTATAGTAGATTTTTTTTAAAAAAAATTAAACCTCGTCTTTTTCCCTCTATTTAAAATTAAGAGGATGCACTCGTCTTATACAGCCAACCTAAAAGAAATTTAAACAACTAGGGAAAGTAGTTCTTTTTTTAAAAAAAAAAAAATTCGGATAATTACGGTATATTGGGATTAAGGAGTAGTTGAGTTGAGATTGATGAAGTTTGGGTTTGAAATGTAAATCTGAAGTGTTATTGTGTTTGGATAGGCAATGTTGACGAGCTATGACACTATCAAATTTTTTTGTAATTCCAGGTGGAAAACAATCCTTATGATCCTAGTCTGATGGTATTTATGGATTACAGAGACTACAGCAAACAAAAGATTCCCAGTTTAGAAGCTGAATATCCGACATTTCTCTACGCCATGCCCATGTCATCAACAAGAGTGTTCTTTGAGGTCTTCTGAATCGGATTTGTTTAGGGTGTATATTATGCTATACAGAACAATTATGTTCATAGTACTTGTGGACAATGTGCTGTAGGAAACTTGTCTGGCTTCCAAAGATGCTATGCCTTTTGACTTGTTGAAGAGAAAGCTCATGTCAAGATTAGAGACAATGGGAATCCAAATTTTAAAAACCTATGAAGAGGTAATCAATGTTGATATGCAGTTTTACTTGATATAAATCCTGATGCCCACAAGAATAACCAGGAGTTTTTTTTTTTTTTTTTTCAAATTCTTGCTCATATAATATGATTACATTTCTTTGTGTACATAAAAGAATAGTTTTTCAATCCTTTATGCAGGAATGGTCTTATATTCCAGTTGGTGGGTCCTTGCCTAATACTGATCAGAAAAATCTTGCATTTGGCGCAGCTGCTAGCATGGTGCATCCTGCCACAGGTGACAAAAGAATTAGATAATTCCTATTTTTTTCCAGAAACTGAAATTTGAAGGGGGCTTTTCTTTTCTTGCTTTATCAAACAGGCTATTCTGTTGTCAGATCATTGTCAGAGGCTCCAAATTATGCTTCTGTGATTGCAAATATATTGACACAGGACCATTCTAAGGGCAGGTTTACTCACAAAAGGAGTAATTCGAATATCTCTATGCAAGGTATGATTGTGAACATACATGCTTGTGCATTCATAGTTTTGCATTATTAGTAGCTAGCATCCCCATGGATAGTATATGATAGTTTCAGGAATTAAAATTGATGTGATCCTGAGAACTCTTGTTTATTTAGTTCATACTCTGATATGTACTTCACAAGGCTAAGCTACATGGATAAAGCAAATTCAGCTGAATTTAATAACTCTTCTTTTTTTTGACAAATACAGTAAGTCAAAATACCAAAGTTCCTAGAGTATATAATTGTGAGGAATTTCAAAATCATTTCTTACCATCTTTGGACCACATATAGCAATAATATACAAATGAACATGAAGGGAAATTTAGATCACGATGAGTATATTACTTTCTCAGCTTGGAATACTCTTTGGCCACAAGAAAGGAAACGTCAAAGGGCATTCTTTCTCTTTGGACTAGCACTTATACTGCAACTGGATATTGAGGGCATCAGGACATTCTTCCATACTTTCTTCCGCTTACCCAGTTGGTATGGTTTAATTTCTTTTGTCCTTTATTCTTCTGTCATTTATCTGAAGTTGCTAGTTACCTTCAGTAAGTACTATGTATTTGCATAGAATGGCCATGTAAAAAAAGATGATTTTGTTCTTGAAAGTTATGAATGTGGCATATTCTGGAAACTGAAAAGTGAAACCAACTTATCTTTGCTATATATATATATATATATATAGAGAGAGAGAGAGAGAGAGAGAGTGTTAAATTTGAGCCACATGTGCCTTGTATTGATCAGATAATTGCTCAGTCTCTGGTAAAGACAGTTGAAAGGCACCCGGAAAGACATGAAATGGGATGATTAGAAACAAAACCAGTGCAGACAGTAAAGGAAGTAACAATGAAGAAACTTCTGCTCTGGATTTTACCTTGTGTATCTGATTTGCATTTCCAGGTTTTTTTTTTTACTCCCCAACTTCATGTCCCAGTTTTCATGTCAATGCCAAAAGTTTTTTTTTGTTCTCCATGTGCTTGGTAAACGGTTGAACTTGGAAATGGCAAAAAAATGTTGAATCAATTATGTTTGAAGGCCAGCTCAATATTAGCAAGAAATGGGATTTACAGAATTAATAGTGGTGGTAGTACCATACTGGTTAAAGTCGTCTTTTATGGTGCTTTTTTCAGTGCATAATGGAGGTTGCGGGTAATTTAACTGGTGAACTGGCCCCGGTGATGAAGGTAGGAGGGAGTGTTCTCACTTCAATTGGAATTCAAAATATTTTCACAAGATTTTTATCATTATCATGCAGAAGAACAAATGCCTAAAACACATTCTTCAAGTTTGATTGTTCGATAAACCCATTTATGGAGATCTGAAACATGCTTGGTCAATGCCTATATTGGCAGCTTTTATCGTTCGTCAAAACAAGTTCCCAATAATCATAATAGCCGGAGATGTTATAGAATGTTGTGTATTTCATGGGTGAAATGTGGATACAAACTATAAGTGGTTTTATGAACATTATCCCAGTGTCAGCAAGACACGTAAATGAGTATTTGACCGTTTGCGTTTCACATTTAATTTGGAATAACTGATTTAGGTGTCTTTTTGCAGGATGTGGCAGGGATTCCTCGGTTCTACTCTGTCCTCAGCTGATCTTATATTGTTTGCCTTCTATATGTTTGTTATTGCACCAAATGACATGAGAATGGGCCTTGTTAGACATCTACTTTCTGATCCAACTGGAGCAACTATGATAAGAACTTATCTTGCAGTATAGGCCCCCTCTTAATATTTCTTCCCTTGTTTGGTTCTATTTTGAATTGCCGCAGAGCCCACTCATAATAAGTTATGTGTATATGTACATTTTACCTGTATATTTCATCTCTTGGTTAAAGATAATGACAACACTGTTGTTTCTGTTCTGTAGATCAAAGGCTAAGCCCTACCAAAGCTGATCTGCTATTGACTTTCTCTAAACTATTCCTTTAACCTAAGTGCATAACTCAATTTTCTTGTCATTAGCTGATTATGAGTTCTCATTGAAAATAATTACGCCAAAAGCAAACAATGACTGATTCAGTGGATCTTTGCATAATCACATCTCTCCCTTTCTTTCACATATTTATTTTCTCTGATTTCAAATATAAAATTAAAGTAAGACAACTTGATGGGGATATCTTAGCCTGTGATAACTGCAATGAAGAGTTGACTGGCTGCAGCCAGAGCAGAAACGGAGAAACAACGCTGAGACTTAGTTGGGTGTTTTTACAGCTACATCTTGCAAGAGGCAGTGGTGACTAATTTGCAACAGAGGAAGTTTGTTTACCTCTTTCAACAATAGGAAAACCTTTCTTGGAAGCTCACTCAAGTGCAAATGTCTTTAAAGAAATAAAATGGTGTAACATTAAACGTTCTTCAAACATGAGGTCAGTCAACTAAACTTTTCCACAAGGGCGGCCACTGGAAACTATCTGCAGGAAGAAGATTGGGCGACTAGTCAATTCCAAATTCATATCATAAGAAGATAGACAGCAGCACGTTAAGAGTGATGGTTGGCTGGAGTTTCTCCATTGCAGTCTGGTCTGGTGTGCGCAAACTCAAGAAGCTGGTATCCACATATCACCACTCAGGAGGGAGCAGCCCAAGTAAGCAAATAATTCAGGATATTCTTCTCTAAGTATCGTCTAGGTGCAGAGTTCATCAATGGATTTTGTGGGTCCTCTGATTGGGGTAGTTTTCAGCTCGTGCAAAACTATAGCTATGAAGATAAGTCAGGTTGTTAATGTGAATCAAATGGTTCGCTCCCTCTCAACCGCACTGAAGGAATTGAAGGAGAAAAAAGATGACTTAAACAGGCAGGTTGATCTTGCTGAGTTGAAGGGATTGACCTCTAAAAGCCAAGTCAAAGGTTGGCTAGAAAGAGTAGAAGTTGTTGAAACTAAAGCAAGCTTGATTACTGAAGATCTCAGACGGAGAAATCAATGTTTTAGGTGCTGCATTTTAAATTCGTGTTCAAAATACAAGCTGAGCAAGAAAGTTTCAAAGTTGCAAAGAGAAATTAATGAACTTATAGCAAAAGGAGTTTTTGATGCTGTTGGAGCCGATGGTTTTGAAACAGTTCAGGCGATGCCTAGTATGCCTGCTATTGGCATAAATATGATGTTAGACAGGGTTTTACAATATCTTGCTGAGGATGATGTTGGAATCATTGGAATTTATGGAACGGGAGGCGTAGGGAAGACAACCCTCTTGAAGATTATTAACAATGAATTTTTTACCGAATCGCACCATTATGATGTAGTAATATGGGTTGTGGTGTCAAAGGATTTTGTTGCTGATAAGATCCAAAAGGCTGTTGGGAGTAGGTTAGGCCTTTCGTGGGAAGAATGTGAAAGCCAAGAAGAACGAGCATTAAAACTATATAGAGTTATGAGGAAGAGGAAGTTTCTCCTCTTATTGGATGATGTTTGGGAAGCAATTGATCTTCAGAAGATTGGAATTCCTCTGCCGCACGAGGAAAACAAATGCAAGGTGATATTCACAACACGTTCATTGAATGTATGCAGCGACATGGATGCTCATCAGAAGATGAAAATGGAATTCTTGGGAGAGGAAGACTCATGGCAACTCTTCTGTAAAAAGGTTGGAAGAAGGGAGATTTTGGAGCTGCAATCAATTCGACCTTATGCTGAGACTATTGTCAGAAAATGCGGAGGCCTGCCGCTTGCGTTAATCACCATTGGTAAAGCCATGGCCAACAAAGAGACAGTCGAAGAATGGAAATATGCAATAGAGGTACTAAACAGATCGCCATCAGAACTTCGAGGTATGGACGATGTATTTATTCTTCTAAAATTCAGTTATGACAATTTGGAGAATGATACATTGAGATCATGCTTCTTGTATTGTTCTCTCTATCCTGAAGACTATTCTATTGATAAAGAGCAGCTCATAGAGTATTGGATAGGCGAAGGATTTCTAGGTAGCTCTCATGGCAGCATTGTCTATAATAGAGGACATGCTGTAGTTGGATCTCTGAAAAGTGCATGCCTGTTAGAAACTGGTGAAGCGAAAACCCAAGTGAAAATGCATGATGTTGTCAGAAGTTTTGCCTTGTGGATAGCAACTGAAAGCGGACTGAACAAGGACCTATATCTAGTAGAGGCCAGTACGGGGCTGGATGCAGCCCCAGGAGCTGAAAGCTGGAGGGGAGCACAAAGAGTTTCATTAATGGACAATGGAATCACAGCACTCGCGGAGGCACCTGAGTGTCCCAACTTATTAACCCTGCTGCTGCAGTATAACAGCGGCTTGAGCAAAATTCCAGATGCATTTTTCCAATTTATGCCTTCTCTAAGAGTTCTGGATTTGTCATTAACCAGTCTTAAAGAAATCCCTGCATCTATCAATAAGTTAGTTGAGCTACAACATCTTGATTTGTCGGGAACAAAGATAATTGCATTACCTGAAGAGCTTGGAGGTCTAGCAAAACTGAAGTATTTGGATCTACAACGTACAAGTTCGCTCCAAACAATTCCGCAACAGGCTGTATCAGGCCTTCTGCAATTAAGAGTCTTAAACTTATATTACAGTTATGGAGGTTGGGAAGGGCGCAGTTCTGAGGGTGCAAGTGAAGTTAGGATTACAGACTTGCAATGCTTGAAGCACCTGAAAACACTTGGTATCACTGTTAAGAATTTGAGGACACTGAAGAGGCTCGATGACTTCAGCAGCTTACTGAAATGCATACAATATTTGTACATAAAAGAGTGTAACGGCCTATTTTATTTACAAATATCATCAAATTCCAGTTATGGGAGAAGGTTGAGGAGGCTCAGCATCAACAACTGTTATGACTTAAAGTACTTGCAAGTCGATG
The DNA here is from genome assembly GCA_949677035.1 of Omphalea diandra. NCBI lineage: Eukaryota > Viridiplantae > Streptophyta > Magnoliopsida > Malpighiales > Euphorbiaceae > Omphalea > Omphalea diandra. The sequence goes on along the minus strand of CATIWR010203410.1, from coordinate 34,460 downwards.
AAGAGGCTGGAGAAGACTGGCTTCCTAGCCTGGAAGTTCTTGCATTGCATGGCCTCCCCAGTTTGGGGTTGGTGTGGAAGAATCCTGTGACTCGAGAATGCCTGCAAAATCTCCACTCTGTAAATATTTGGCATTGCCATAAGTTAAAAAATGTTTCCTGGGTTTTACAACTTCCAAAGCTAGAAGTAATTTACCTGATGTACTGCGAAGAGATGGAAGAAGTCATCAGCAGGGACGAGATGATACTAATAGAAGATTCAAAGGCATTTCCAAGCCTCAGAACTGTTTCAATGCGAGACCTCCCTAATCTGATCAGTATCACTCAATGGGAATTGCCTTTTCCTTCCCTGAAAAGCATTGCTGTCATTGATTGCCCGAGGCTGAAAAAGCTGCCGATCAAGACGCATAACAACTTGATGCAACCAACAGTGTATGGGAGCAAGGAATGGTGGGATAGACTTGAATGGGATGAGAGCAACAATGCAGCCATTTTCCTTCCAAACTTCATGTCAATCTGATGCAGACAATATGTGCATAACACTTTAGCTTCAAAACAAGTTTGTTTTTCTTGATATCTATGTCAAAGTATTTTCACATTCTTTAAAAAAGCAGATTCCTTTAAAGTCCTCTAAGGATTAATATACTGAAGATTAACCCAGTTATGATAATTTCGTCACTCAAGCCAACTGTCAATGATATAATCCGTTACGTGAATGTGCCAAGAAAAAGAAATAAGATGCTTTACAAGAAAAGTAACGAAAATTCAACAAACCCATAAACAAGAAATCAACGGTTCTTTGATTGTTTTTTCCCTTAAATTCAATGGTAATTTTTAAAATGGATATTAGCACAGAGGGACATTATCAGAAACATAATCGAACACCAAAAATTATTAGTGTTAGAATTAATATTCTTGAAGAGGGACTTGAATCTCTGGCACGGCCAACACGCCTTGCTCACAAAGGCCAGGTTAGTAGACACTGGAGACATTTGATGCATATCTATAGGTCACAACATGTTCTAAGCCAAAAGACCAAACCACTAATATGAAATTAAAACAACTATCAGATATGCAGGACAAAACTAACAGAATCATATACTCCAACACTTGGAGATACTTTTTCACTAGTTAGTAATTAGGATAAGATGACGAAAGGATTCCTGCATGGTAAATTGCATTGAAACTGATTAAATCTTAAAGTCAATTTTATTCCAATCATTAAAAAACAATTCACCTCACCTTCAAGATTACTAGATTGACTTGGAAGATTTGTGTTCCGTGATGCCTTCATCAACATCCACACTAGTGCAATTGATTCGTTTTTAACTTTCTGTAAAAGGGATTTGCAGCTCCTATGTTATGAACATCAATGAGTGTGATGGAGGGTCAAGATTTGGTGGTGAGTTTTTATTTAAAGAAGTTTTTTCTTTTTTTTTTTTAAGAAATTTAAAGAAGTAATTGTATCTGGGCTTTTACACAAATTTTTATCATTCCCGATTTGTTTGTGATCACTTTTTTTTTTTAAATATTATTCTCATTCTTTATTTTAGCTCATTATGCTTATGGCTAAGCAAAAATCGGACCGAATAAAAAAATTGATCAAATCGATTTAATTTGATTAGTTTAGTTCGATTCTTTAATAAAATCAGTTCATTTCAATTTTCATTTAAATTTTTTTTTTAATTTTGGTTACGGTTCAGTTTTCTATATAAAAAACTGAACAAATTAAAATTTTTAATAAATTAAACTAATTTAAATCGAATTAAATTTAAAATATATGTAATTTAATCTAATTAAACCAAACTAAATGCAAATTTGACAGATTTTGTTTGTGTATCAATAAAATTCCATTTAATCGGTTTAATTTATTTAATTTTTAAAAATTTTGATTCGACTTAATTTAAAAATATAAAATTTGATTTAACTGATTTTAGTAAAAAACAAACTGAATAAACTAAACCGATTAATTGCACACTCTAATTATGTTGGTTCAAGTGTCGAGAAAACTCGAAATTTCAAGTAATAAATGGGATTGATAGGAACAAAACCCATTTTGGGTTATTGTTATTTCATGGGTTCATCATGGCGAGGATGTTCACTTGTGTTCATCGCCTGTCTTATGCTTTTAATTTGCAAGGATGAGTGTCATTAAAAAAAAAAAAAATGCGAGGATAAGGAAATTTTTCTTTTTAACTGCACCAAGTATAAGATGAATAGTTTTTTTTTTGTTTCTTTTTTTAGCAAGAAGATGAATAATACTTAGTTAATGATGGGATAATGGGGGAGGATATATTGAAGAGATAGAAAGAGGATAAAAAAATAGAAAATTTAAACTTAGTTTATTTTGTGAAAAATATTTTTTTTATATTTGTCATACTTAGAAATATTAATTAATTAAATTTAACTATTTTTAAGAAAAATGACTTTCTGTTTGATAAACTCATTCAAATAAAAAATAAATTATATAAATATATGTTAAATAATAAAATTATTATTTTTTATCATATTTAACTACAACATTTATCATTAATTATTTGGCTAGTTATGATAGCCAATAATTAATATGACGCATAAAAATTTTATTTTTAATATATTTTTTATATTAAGCAATAAGTAATATAAATATAAAGTATCGATAGTCTAAATTATATTGTAATCCTATAAATTAAAAGAAAATTAATAATTTTCAATGTTATCTCAAACACCAAAAAATGTGTTTCTCAAAACATATTTATCATAGATAAGTTATTCTTCATAAAGTAAATAAAGTCTTAAAGTAATAAAAATGTTTATTTTATTTAAATTTATTAGAAATCTTATATATAGTCAAAACATTAAAACAAAAACTTCCTTTCTTTGTTTGACACGTCACTTTTAACCAATATTAATAGTTTGAAATACCAAACGTTTAAAATTTTCATGACTTGACATATAACATACAAAAAAAATATTTTAAATATTTTATTATTTTTATATCACTCTTGAGTTTTTATAATAAAACCTAATTTGTTATTCATTGAACTTCTTAAAAAAAAAAAAGAAGAAAAATCCCTTTCATATACAAAAAATTAAAAATCTTGATTATTTAAGTAATTAATAAATATTTTATATTTCTATTTTTCTATAAATTCAATATATATTAGTTTATAGAAATAAACATTAGTTGATTTTAGTATAATATAAAATACTATATATCTCTTAAATTCTTTAATAAAAATTATTTTATAAGTTATTATTATTTTATTTGACTATATAAGGTTAAATATATGAAATTATTAAAATTATTATAATAATTATTTACTTATCTAACACACACATATATATAGCTAAAATATTAAAAAAAAAAATTTACTCTCTTTGCTTGATATATCACTTTTATTAATTATTACTATTAATCATTTAAAATTTTCATGACTTGATATATAACATGTTATGAAAATATTTAATATATATATATGACTCGTAAGTTCTTAATACAAAAATTAAATTATTATTCATTAGACTTCTTAAAAAAATAAAAAAAACTTTCACAAATAAAAATTTAAAATCTTGATTATCTCAATAATTAATATATTTTTTATATCTTTCTTTTCTATATAAATTTAATATAAACAGAAATTAATTTTATAAAAATAGACACTAATTTATTTTAATAAATACAAAATGTTATATGTCTCTTAAATTTTTAATAAAAAATTATTTTATAAGTAATTATTAATTTATTTGACAACATGTAGTAAATTTATGAAATTATTAAAATTATTATAATAATTCTTTTCTTATGAACATAAACTAATTAAAATATATTAAATAAAATCATATAAAATAAAAATAAAAATTCACATAACGTTTGAGTTAACGACTTATCTGTATATAGTAGTGAAACTATAAAGGAAGTTCATTCTCTTTATATTTACATTGATTACCATCATATTGTTGGAAAAAAAATAAGAAACTTAAGAAAATAGAAGGGAACAAAGTTGAGATGTGTAGAACACTATCCTAAAAGATATATTGTCCCCCAGGATATAACAGCTTTTCAGAGTATATATTTTGGAAATAGGAACAACAAACTATTTATATTATCTCATTAATCCAACAAAATAGTAGCAAGAGTTATTATTGTATGTGAAGAAAATATATTATTAACTTTAAACAACGTTATAGCAAGAAATAGAAAAACAATAGGAACCATAATGTTAACCATATTTGTTCATGGCATAAAATTAGGATTTTAGTTTTGTAGTTTTAAACCAAATAAAAAACATGTACATGGGGATAAGGATAATTTTATAGAAAAAAATAAAATATTATAAGGCTAAAATAAAGGAAAATAGTCTTTTAGAAATACTATACAGTATACAACAATCCCCCACATATTTCTAAAAGACTTCAAAAGAGGAAAATAATAATATTAATATTAATTTATTGGATAGTCATAAGTGTTAATGATTCAAATCTAGTGTCTTTTGGACTATGAACTAGACTTAGAAAAATAGGATTTAAGTTATAGAATTTTGGTAAAGTTTATGGCTTTATGAACCAAAATACTCTTGATTGTAAATCAGAGACCTTAGTAATCACATTACACTTCACAAGACTTGTTGTTCAACGTCATTTTAAGCAAATAATCCGTGCGCACGCCTATTAGTTTCATGAGTGCTTTAGAAATTGTACCATGATTTCATAGAAGCAACCCCACTCCACACTCATATAGGTGATTTTCTCAAGTGTATATTGCAATGATATACACTCGGATATGAAAATCATTAAGAGTTTAACTTATTCTCTCAAATAATGCAACCTAGCACTACCATACATCATGAGAAGGGACAAGTTATTTGCGCTAGCAGGATTAACTAGTGACTTGTTACTAATATGAGCCTTATTCATGGGATCTCCAATCATAAAAGTTGTGTTCCTATCACTGTCGATCTTAAATTCATTTAAGTACCATCCCTTTGATGTTTGAAAAATTAATCTTATTCCTAATGGTTTAGTCAGAGGATTGGCCAAATTCACTTCTGACTTCACATAGTCAATGGAAATAATTTCATCCTTTAGCAGTTGTTTACCACTTTCTGTCTTAGACGTATATGTCTATTCTTTCCATTGAAAGTTATGTTCTTTGCAATATAAATTGCTACTTAGCAATTATAATGCCAAGACATCGAAGGCATTGGTTGCATGCTCAAAGGAATTTCTGCTGGAAAATTCCTTAATCGCTTAGCTTCTTTACTAGCTGACTCAAGAGCTATAAACTTTGACTCCATGGTGGAAGTTACAATTGATGGTTTGTTTAGCTGATTTCTAAGCAACAACACCTCCTCCTAAAATAAAAACATATCCACTTGTGGAATTTATCTCATCTAAATCTGAGATCTAGTTAGCATCATTTTATGCTTCTAATACAATAGGAAATCCATTATATAAAATACCATAGTTCATGGTACTTTTCAGATATTTTATTAGTCTTACTAATACACTCCAATGATCGTTATTGGGATTATATATAAATCTACTTAATCTATACACAACATATGTTATGTCAGGTCATCAAAAATTCATTAAATATATAAGACTCCTAATAATCAGTGCACACTTAGATTGAGCCACAGGATCTCCTCGATTTTACTTGGGTGTTAGCATTATAAGGAGTACTAATAGGTTTAACATCAAAATATCCAAACTTCTTAAGAAGTTTAGATATATAGTGTTCCTGTGTTATTATTATGCTATCACCCATCCTTATGATTTTGATACCTAAAATTACATTAGTTTCACCCATATCTTTCATGTCAAATTATGAAGCTAGAAAACTCTTGGTGTTATGTACCATATTAAGTCAATGCCAATTATTAGCATGTCTGCCACATACAAAGCAATGATTATGCATTCATCATTAACACATTTAGTACATACACATTTATTCACTTCAACAGATGAAAATCCATTGTTCTTTAAAACATTATCAAACACATTTAGTATATACACATTTATCCACTTCAACAGATGAAAATCCATTGTTCTTTAAAACATTATCAAATTTCTGATGCCACTTTTTAGGTGGTTGTTTTAAGCCATGCAAGGATTTACGTAATTTACAAACTTTATTTTCTTGTTCAGGTATGACATATCCCTCAGGTTGTACCATACATATCTTTTCTTTTAAATCTCCATTTAAAAATGTGATTTTAACATTCATTTGATGAATAAAAAGTTTATAAGCAAAAGTTAGAGCAATTAAAATATGAATAGAAGTAATCCTTGTTACAAGAGCAAAAGTGTAAAAATATTCAACATTTTGTTTTTGCAAAAAACCTTTAGCTACTAATCTAGTTTTATATTTGTCAATCAAACCATCAGGAAAAATTTTTATTTTAAAAATCCATTTGGAACTAATTGGTTTTGCTTTTAAAGGCAAATCAATTAAATCCCAAGTTTGATTTTGTAAAATAGAATCAAGTTCAATTTTAATAGGTTCTTTCCAAAGAGAGGCATCAGGAGAAGAGATAACTTCGAAGTAAGATGATGGGTCATTATCAACTAAATAAGTATAAAAATCATTTCCATAAGAAAATTCATTTCTCTGTCTCTTACTCCTTCTCAAGTCATTATTAGAATTTTCCAAATCATTCACAACAGTAGGTGCACGAGAAATATTCTCAAATAGTGGAAAAATGTGTTCAAAGAATTCAACATTCTTTGTCTCAATAATAGTGTTGCATTTCATAACGTTACTTTTAAAACAAGGAATCTATAGGCAATACTATTATTTGCATAACCAATGAACATGCAATCTGAAGTTTTAGAACATATTTTCCTTTTCTTAGGATTAGGTTGTAAGACACCCCCACACTTTTAAATATTTCAGATTAGGTGCATGACCTTTCCATAATTCATAAGGTATCTTACCTATTTTCTTGTATGGAATTTTGTTTTGTAGATGATATAATGATAAAATGGCCTTACCTCATAAATTATCAAGAGCATATGCACTAATAAGTAAAGAATTCATCATTTCCTTAAGTGTCCTATTTTTTCTTTCAATTACTCCATTTTGATTTGAGTCAACAAGGTGGTGTAATCTTATGAATTATTCCTTCTTTTTTCACAAATGTCATTTAATAAAATATATTCACCACTTTTATCTAATCTAATCCTTTTAATTTTCCTATTTAATTGATTCTTTACTTCTACTTTATATATTAAAAGCATATCAAATGCTTCATCTTTATTTCTAAGCAAATAAACCTTTGTGTATCTTGAAAAGTCATCAATAAAGGTCACATAAAATCTCTTACCTCCTTTTGTTATAGTTTGTTTTAAGTCAACTAGGTCAATGTGAATTAATTTTGATAATTTAGTTTCTCTGGTGACAAATACACATGATTTCTTAGTTAATTTAGTTGTAGCACATATTTAACATTTATTTATGCATCCAAAATTAACTCCAGTTATTGAACCTAAAGATTGCATTTTTTTTATATATGTGCTACTAACATGTCCTAATCTAGCATCTCACATATCATAAGAATCAATCAAGTCAACAAAAGAAGAAACATTTTCATTTATCACTTCATCAACATTAAGTACAGAGAGACCCTTATTACAATACCCTTTACCCATAAAAATATTATTTTCCATAAAAATATTATTTTTTGTCATAACAATTTTGTCAGACTCAAAAAATATCTCAACCCCAACTTTTTTCAATAGATGTACAAAAATCAAGTTTGCTCTAATACTAGGAACATGCAAGACCTCATTCAAGGCTAAAGTTTTTCTAGAAGTAAGCTTGAGAATAACTTTGCCTTTTCCTATAACTCGTGTAGTATGAGAGTCACCAAGATAGACCATATTTTCATCATCTCCTACTGGAGTTAGGAGACAAAGGCATATGTGTTTGCATAAATATGCCTTGTTGCATCGAAGTCTACCACCCAATTCTTAGATTTTGTCACTACATAAACTTGAGATATAACTGCAGTTATGATATTATCTCCTTCAACCAAATTAGCTTTAAGAGGATAGTTATTTTTCACTCTTCCTACACTGAGGTGCATGATATCCTGGATTGCCACAAACATAACAAATCCCTTTCTTTTTGAAAGTAGTGGGGTTAGTGACTTTGGTTTGTAATTAGAGTTGTTAGTTTTATAGTTATAACTTTTATTGTGGGGCTTAACTTGAATGAAATTTGCCTTAGAGGTCATTTCCTTTGCCTTGGCAACCTATATCTCCTTATGATTAGTATCTTCTGTGATGATGTGTGTGATCAAGTCTGCCAAAGACAAATGCTTCTGCTTATGCTTCAATTATTATTCGTAGTCACTCCAGAAATTTGGTAATTTTTCTATGGGTAAACCAACCACAAATTCTTCAAGTATGTTGATTTCTTCAACCCTTAGTTCTTCCAACAATTTATGGTATTAAATTCTTCAAGTATGTTGATTTCTTCAGCCCTTAGTTCTTCCAACAATTTATGGTATTCATTGATTTGAAGTTTGATATGTTTGTTGTCAACAATCTCCCATTTGTAGTAGTTTTCCAATATAAATTTTTGCTTGCCAACATCCTTAGTAGTGTACTTGGTGGTTATTGAATTCCATATAATTTTTGCTTCCTTGTAGCTATAATATACATCAGATAGTTCATTAGATAAAGTGCTTAAAAGTTTATGTATACAAACCTTATTGGCATGTGTCCAAGCTTCTGAATTGTCATTTATTTTGATATTAATAAGAGCGCAAGCCACCCCATACATTTCAAAGGTTGAATTAATTCATTTCAGCCATCTTTTGAAATTTTCACCACTAAAAACTTCAATTTTGGAGATATCTAGAAAAGGTTTGGAATAGGTTAAACCAAACATCATAGAAACAACAAACCCAATAACAATACCAACAAAGGTTGTGGCATGAGTAGTAGTAGTGTTGGAAGGTACATTAGCATTATTGGAAGAGAGAGGAGTAGAACCATAATTGTTGTTTTCCATTGCAGCAAAATAAACCTTTTAAATTGTTGGGACAAGAATAAGAAAATTAAGAAAACAGAAAGGAATAAAGCTGAGACGTATAAAACTTTGTCCTAAAGAGTTTATTGCCCCCCAGGATATAACAACTCTTCAGAATATGTATTCTAAAAATAGGAACAATAAGCTATTTATATTATCTCATTAACTTAGCAAAACAATAACAAGAGTTATTATTGTACTTGAAGAAAATATATTGTTAACATTAAACAGCGTTATAGCAAGAAAATAGCAAAACAATAGGAACCATAACGTGAACCCGTATTTGCTCGCGGCATAAAATTAGGATTTTAGTTTTGTAGTTTTAAACCAAGTCAAAAACGTATACATAGGGATAAAAATAATTTTATAGATAAAAATAAAATATTATAAGGCTAAAATAATGGAAAATAGTCTTTCAGAAATACTATATGGTAGACAACACATAATTTCTTTAATTTTTTACAATTTTAGAAATTTTTATTTTTTACTATTATGTATTAATGACAAGTAAAATTAATATTTTATATTCACTATTAAATTAATCATGATAATATACTTAATTCTTAAAATATTTTTAGTTTATCACAAGGCAAATGCGAGGCTCCAGCTCGAAAATCTCCCCAAACATTCGTTAGTGCATATCATTAGATTACTGCTCAACAAGTGATTATTGGTTAGTAGTAGTAGCCCTATAAATGACAGTTACATTGAAAAATACTCCTCAATCATCAACATCAGCATGTGGGTGCTAATTGGCTGGAACTTGAAAACTTATTTATACTATTAGCTAGTGATTGAATGGTTTTAATTTTGTCTTTAGATACTAAAATAGAGTTGACCTTAAAAGTTTAATGACTAACAATGCAAATTAGTCGCTTATTAGTGAAAAAATCATTTCAATAATTATTTGGTAGGACCCTAGACTATAGAGCTGGAGGCATTTGATGCATGCCTGCCTATCTAAACCAAGAGACCAAGCAACTAATAAGAAACTGAAACAATTGTCAGATATATATGACAAAAGTAACGGAACCCTACTCCTATAGCTAGAAGCATCCCTTTTCACTAGGATAAGATGATGAGACGATAGAACTACATCAGTCCAGGATTCCAGCATGATTGCCAGATGTGCGTTTTCAGTTGCCATTTGTATTAACTTAATCAAATTTGATTGCTGCTTACCTTACATCTGAGCATCAAATCTTAAATTTAAAGGAAAAAAAAATCATGCACTTGAAAGGGAGAATGTTGAAAAGGGTTGTTGATGTCTCTCTAGCCGAAAAAATAAAATAATTTCTGTGTGCAATGTCAATGGTTCTTGGCACAGTTACTTGTTTAATTAACGTAAAGCATATATCCTTTGTGCCACTTCGTGCTTTGATAAATCTTTGTGGGGACTAATCATATGGTATAATCTGTTGTGCATTAAGAGTTTGTCAAACTCGCATTGGTTCATATTATGTCTATACTTCTTAAAGCATAATCAGAAGAAAATTAATGCGTTTCTTACTTTCTTTCTGTTATTCTTCTTCAATTACTTTACGTAATAAAGACAGCCATTATTGAAGCACATAGATTCTCATCATGATCACTTGGGTTCTAGAAAGAGACAAACTAGAACAGCCAACCAAAATATCTGAATTGTCTTTGACTGGGGCTACACATATCTAACTACTTAATCAAAGCTTGTTGATTAGGTTAATTATGATTATATCATGATATTATTTAATCTTAAAATATTGTTATTAGGGGGGTAAGCATCCCTACATTTGTGGGAAACTATCGTTATTGATCTAATCTTACAATATATTTATAAGATATTGATTTATGCTTATGGTGTGTGATTTTTTTTATAGTTTATTAAAAATATTTAAAGAAAGTGATATTATCAAAATTTGAATCCTTAACCGCTTGCACTATAATAGATATTTAATTATTATGTTAAAAACTCTATTTATTTTGTGAATAAGTGAAAGAAATTATGAAAAATGAAAATAAATAAATAATAATAATTAACATATAGTAATTTGACATAACAAAAATATTTGCTATGTAAAAATCAATTGAAAATTAGTTGAATTATTATCTCTGCAATATTGAACATAAATTGTGAACAATTGTAAATATTTTTCTCAAGAGAGATTTTTTGTTCCACCTTAACATTATAATAGATAACTGAGAAGGAATCTATACATATTATGGGAATTGATATATAAATCCTCTCCTTTTATTTGTGTATGTGCATTTAAAATATATAAACACATATTGAAAACTTGAAATCATACCTTATTGGGTCATATTTAAATAATCCAAATATTAAGTTTAAAATGGCCGTTGAATTTCATGCTTAAGAATAACAGCCTAATGGTAAGACTACGAAATCTTCTTAAAAAGTCTTAAATTAAAATTTTTGGTAGGATTAGAAGAGTTTATAGAATAAAAGAAAATTACCATTCTCATAAAAAGAGAGAGAGAAATATAATAAAATAAAGAAATAAAACTTATCATCCACAACCATAATAAGCTTTTTGAGTCTTTCTAGTTGAAGTTGAGAACTTGCAATCCCATGGTTCAAGAAGAAGTAAGGCAAGAGACCAATTGGAGTGTTACAAAGCTAAACCTCAAGCATGAGTGTCAACTTAATTGATCTCTCATTGGTTAGTATTCCTTTTCTTTCACTTGAATATTATATTATACTATATTATATATGAGTAATGTAAGATACGAATGAGAGTTAAGAGCAACATCTTTCCACCTCTTGCCATCCTATAAAACCCTTGACAATCACCATGTTTAACACCATCAAAGGAAAAACTCATAACACACAACTTATCCTTAGGACTATGAACTATGTAGAAGATATATATGTATATATATATATACTTTATATTGTGTGTGTGTGTATACCTGGGTTACAACATGTATATATAATGAAGAAGGTTCTCTTATGTTTTCTTTTTCTTTTTTTTGGTTAATTTGGCTTAGACTGAATTCAAGTTCGAAATTTCATAGCCCTGAAGATGTACTGCTGGAACAATGATTTATTGATCTCTTGTCTGTTGCTTAATTACTCATATGTAGGTTTGTATGGAGGGTGACAGAAGAGAGTGAGCACACATGGGTTTTTCTTGCATGCTTACTTCATGTTCGAAGCCTTGTGTGCTCACCCTCTATCTGTCACCCACCTCTCCCTCTCCCTCTCTCTCTCTCTCTCTCTCTCTCTCTCTCTCTCTCATATAAATAACTACACAATTAATTCAATATTTATGTAAAGATCTACTCAGTTGATTATCTGCTTTCATGTTTTAGCTATTTTTGAGGTTTGCATATAAACAACTATGTCATATTTTTTTTTATTACAAATGTAAACTTTGATTCTTAAGGCTAGCAATTAGAGATCCAAATATTTTTAAATGTAATAACTAATGTATCATAGAATGTATCCTTAGATTTATTTTTAAAAAATTAATCTTGATTAACACATGTATATATTAAGCACGTTGACCAGTATTATTGTTGAGATATAGCTTGTTGTTTTCCTATATATTTATTATTATGGAAGAAATTATCATACTTAAGTCTTTGATTTTTGAAGATGTTGTATATGTTTTTTTTAAAAAAATTTTTAACACAGAAATGGTTCAATATAGTATGATTATTTTGATTAGAATATATATGAAATAAGTGTATATATTTCTGAAATATGTGCAAATACATATGGATTAGAGTGGAAATTTTGGAGAAGATTTTATGGTACTTCATTTCATATTGATAGAAAAGTTAATTATTTTAGACCTAATGAAATATAGGTCCAAAACATACAAGAACTAAAGATGATGCACTAAGTAAGAGAAGCCATTAAATTCGCGAAAAATACCATAAATAGATTTGAAATTGTTATAGCAATGCATATCTGAAAATGACAGTTGGGAAAAACCATTGATTTCATTCATTTAAAATGCTTTTTCAACTTTATTCCCATAATGTTTGTGTGTGGATTACCACTCAAACAACCATTTTATCAATTAACTACAACTAATAATAACATTTTCATGTTTGAATCCCATTATTAGATCAAGCAATTTAGTTATCTCATTAATATTGATCAAAATTAAGTTCACAATTAACATCACAATTTAACACTCTAAATAATAGCGACCATGATTAAAATTAATATTGTCTAATTGAGCCTACTATTCACTCTGCCACTTAATATTTTTGGTAATCATAAATTAAATGGATTTCCAAACATCTTAATTAATCCCAAAACTATAAAAATTCTCTATTAAATAAGAAAAATAAATATGAAACTTGGGCTTCATAAGTTGGACCTCAAAATTTACAGCCCAAAAGATTGAAAAAGTGTCCTGATAATAAGAAAAGAAGTCAGAGTCAACTCTTTTTGTTCCTTCTTTCCTTTCGAGGAAAATTTTCCGTACATTCCTTTGATGTCCACAACTCCAAAGTTCGGGGCGTATTTAACTCGGATGCCTAGCAGCGGTGGTTCTTCACCGGAGATGACAACCGTGGCGGTTGCCGTAAACGGAGGAAACGGCGTCAAAGGTAAGGGAAGCCGACGAGCCGTTCGGTGGGCAATCGACAATTTATCACCCAAAGCCCGACGGTTCATTTTAGTCCACGTCCTTCCTGCCATAACCTTTATACCTACTCCATGGATATATCTCTTTCCTTTTTTATTTATCGTTTTATATATCAGGGAAATTCAACAAGTCAAATATTTGTTTTTTTGGTTTTCTAAATGAAGCTGGAGATGTTATACCTATTGAAGAAGTGGATGAGACTGTGGTGGCACTCTACGTGCAGGAATTGAAAGCGAAATCCGAACACATCTTTATACCCTTTAAAAAGCTGTGCAAAACGCTTAAGGTTTGTTTTTCTTTCTTTGGTTTTAACTGGATTTGTGCCTGAAGCAAAGTGTTCGGTAAAGTTTTGAACTTTTTTTTTTGCAGGTGCAAACTGTGGTCCTAGAGGATGACAATCCTGCAACTGGGCTGTTAAAATACGTGTCACGATCGAGGATTGAGATTTTAGTGTTGGCTTCTTGGTCTCCCAATTGTATAATCAGGTATGCTTGAATTTTATACCTGATCAGAGTGACGGTATAGCAAATAGTAGAAATTTACATGGTGATTGTCTTATTTGTTATACCTTGTATAATTTGGAGTTAAATTAGGATGATATGATTGTTATTCAGTTATCTCATACATCCCACAAATATAGGCATCTCTGTGCTAATTGAAATGCACTAATTATAGCTAGTTCTGTAGCTTTTTGGTGTGATCCAAGGAATTCATAAATTTGGGTGTCGTTTGTTGCATATGTTGATCATCTATGCAACACGTCAGAGTGGAATATGTTGGCACGGGATAATCCATCAGCTCTGTGGCTTGTTGCTGAATTTCTGTTCGTCATTTTCCTTTAGGAAGCTAAAGGGACCAGGGGTACCAAGAACTGTGCTGAATGGTGCTCCAGCGACATGCGATATTCATGTTGTATATAAATGCAAAATCATCACCAAATCAGCAAATTCCACTTCCATCAGGGGTATGTTGGAAATGCTTAATTCTATAGTTAAAAGGGTGGCATCTTATTGGTTTTTTCTGTCTTGTCTTTTGCAGAGACCGGCTGTAGGCAATGGATGTTTAATAAAGGAGATTATGATAAAGGTTCCAGCAATGTTGATAATTTAGTTTCTGAGTCTGCGCTCCACTCTTCTTCCACTGTGGAATTCAAAGTTCAGAAATCCTTTGATGCATCATCAGTGTCTGACCTTGGTCTCCTAGGCTCTCAAGCATTTGAACATGTGGGTTGTTCTAGGAATACTACTGCAGACATGGACAGGACTTATCTAAACTTGGGAGATAACCACCTCCAAACTGTTACTACTAGGAGATATGATTCCCCTGCTTCAACAAGAATTGATTTGGTAAATTGTCTTCTTTGCTTATATATCACTCTAGTGGCATTTTAGGGAGTTTTGATGTGTACTTTTTCCCCTTTTGCAGTCATATGTGCAGGCTGAAATGGAACAACTACGGCTGGAATTACAAAACACTGTTACCATGTATAGACGAGCTTGTGAAGAGCTGCTTCATACGCAAAGCCAGTTGTTCCTCAATCACTGTATGGTGTTCTACACTCGTATAATTGCAAATAAATTTATGTAGATTCTCTGATAAAAAGATGATGGAGCAATGAGAGTTAATTGGATTTTGACTGCATTTGAGGACTCAAAACTAAATCAAATATGCATTCTGCACATTACTGGCTCTAACTTTACTAAATGTGTAAAAATGAGCTGGAGGATGTCTACAGTTCAAATGGCCTGTTGAAGAAAGCTATCTTCTGTCTTCATAACCTAACGACTTATTGTTGCTGCTTTCATTAGGTTGAATTAGTTTCTTCTGAGTGTGTTGAGGAAGCTACAAGAGTGAATGCTGCGCTAGAGAGAGAAGAAACTTTGAGAAAAATTGCTGCTGAAGAGAAAGCAAAGTTTTTGCAAGCCAAGATGGAGATAGAGGAGGCAAAAAATTTGTTTGCTAAAGAAGCTTATGAAAGGAAGATGGCTGAGCTTAGGGCCCATAAAGAATCCTCTGAGAAACAGAGAATTTTAAATACTCTTTTCTTCAGTGACAGGAGGTATAAAAAGTACAGTAGAGAGGAAATAGAGTTGGCAACAGATTTCTTCTCTGAGAGTAATGTGATTGGTGAAGGAGGATTTGGAAAAGTATACAGATGCAATCTTGATCATACCCTAGTAGCTGTTAAGGTTCTTAGGCCTGATGCGATTGACAAGAAAGAAGAATTCTTGAGAGAGGTAATTTATAGCTTGTAAAATCCAATTGCCATCTCAACTGCCATAGCAAACTGCTTTTTTTAAGAATATTGCAAGGATTCAAAATATTGATTACGCTCATCATTGTATGTCTATTGCACAATTTCAATGTTTCACCAAGAGTTTACTGCTGAATTTTGGGACCGATACCACTTTAGATAGAGAACTTCCTAAAATTGATCCCCTTATCTAAGACAGGAGGCTTATTCCTAACAGCACCATAACTCCTGACTGATAAATGTATGTACTATTTTATCAAAAATTCTGGTTGGATATTCTCAATCTATTACTTCAAATTAAAGCCACCTTCCAAATTATTCTCGATACTGAAATATTTCAAGGAGCTCCAGTCTTATTACTGCCATCATAATATTCTCACCGATATTTTTCAGGTTGAAGTTCTAAGCCAGCTTCACCATCCACACTTGGTATTGCTGCTCGGAGCTTGTCCTGAGAGTGGTTGTCTGGTCTATGAATACTTGGAAAATGGAAGCCTGGAAGACTGTATCTTCCACCAAAATGGAAAACCACCTCTTACTTGGTCTGTTCGGTTCCAGATAGTCTTTGAAGTGGCATGTGGGATTGCTTTCTTACACAACTCAAAGCCAGAGCCTATTGTTCACCGCGATCTAAAACCGGGTAATATTTTGTTAGACAGGAATTATGTGAGCAAAATTGGAGATGTTAGGCTGGCAAAACTCATCACAGATATTGTACCTGACAACATCACAGAGTATAAAGACTCTATCCTTGCTGGCACTCTATGCTCCATGGATCCTGAGTATCAGAGAACTGGGACCATCTGGCCAAAGTCTGATCTATATGCTTTTGGAATTATAATTCTCCAATTATTAACAGCTCGACGTCCAAATGGACTTATATTGACTGTTGAAAATGGCATCGCAAATCGCTGCTTTGCTGACATTTTAGATACATCAGTTATAGATTGGCCACTTCCTGAAGCAGAGGAATTAGCTCAAATTGCATTGAAGTGTTTAAAACTTAGATGCAGGGACCGACCAGATCTTGATACTGAAGTTCTTCCAGTTCTCGGAAAACTTGTAGACGTTGCATCTGCTAGTATAAAGGTTGAACGAAGCAATATTTATGTGCCGAGCCACTACTTTTGTCCAATCCTCCAGGTGAGTGCTCATGCTTCATATCATAAGATGAAATATTTGGCCAATAATTGCTTATTGTACATTTCATCTTTTCTACATATATTAATGTTGCTTAATACAGGAAATAATGGATGATCCATTCATTGCTGCTGATGGTTTTACGTATGAACATAGAGCAATTAAGGCATGGCTTGACAGACGCACCGTTTCACCAGTGACAAAGCTCAGGCTTCAGCATTCTATGTTAACTCCAAACCACACATTACGTTCAGCCATACAGGAGTGGAAATCACGTGTGCATTTTCAATAAATAGAGTTGAATTATGTGTTACATCGGGCGAGCTCTTGACAACATAAACTGCAAAGATGTCCCATGGTTCCCCCCTTTCGCTTTTACATTGTGTTGAGACACCAACAAAAATCTAGAGATAGAACTATATAAATTGTGGATTAAATGTAATAGGTTGAAGGAAATTTGATAGTGCTTCAAACAATTCTTTGGATGTACATTGCATATCCATAAGTACAAGAGCTTTAATTTGAAATGTATAGTTTGCACATTGCCAGATTATTGGTCCGATATCGACTCTGTTGCAAGATAATTTGTCTCGGTGAGTGGATAATGGAAATCTCTCACCGACTTCGGACTTGGAATCTAATTTTTGTGGATGTTCACTAATGCTTTATGTTATAGCAATTGGTAATATACAGTTAGTGAGAGAAATACTTGTCAGTTATCACTGGGTGGAGACAATTTAATTCTCCACTAGAAACAAATTTCTGATATCACTCAAAAAAAAAATTTCTTTTTTGTTGAAATTATCACTCAAAAATTGCTCACAAATAACTTGCCCACTAAATGATCCCAAGTGGCACTTAAAAATGCACGTTCCTATATGTAGTTCTTCGTTGATGGCCATTTAATCATCAGACAAAACTCATATCCATTATTCTCAACTGCTAACCCGAAAAAAAAAAAAAAAGACAAAGCTGATTTGCCACATATAATTTGTGATAATATGTGATCCCATATATGGAGTTGGGTACACAAATCCATGTTCCTGCACATTTAATATTTGCAATCTATACTGTAATCCTTCGGTGTCTGATAGATGGACAGACAAAAAGGTCATTCACATTACACCTTTCTACCCTATGGATGTCAGTCATCCACTTGAGTGAATTCCAAAGCATTAGCATCTGGATCTCGTGTAAAGATTGCAGGCCTCCCACACCGGCTAAGTGTGTAGGGAATACCTGCAGAATGGAAGCTTATCCTGTGGCCTTGCCTCATTTATTTGAAGATCTGATTTTAAATGGAAAAGCAGTCATGCAAAACTTTTCTTTGCTCTCTCCTGCATCTGGTAAAGAACAGGACAAAAAAAGAAAAGAACAGAGAAGACCAGTACAAGGCAAAATAAATTGACGTTAGCATGGGAAAAAGCACACCTAAAGTGCCTTGATAAAATTCGAGTGACCTTTCAAGGTTTTCACAGCACTCCAACATGGTGTACACCAACAACTCCAAAATCTGCATCAATACCAATACATTAATAGATAAAACTTTATCCCCATCAAAAAAAACAGTCAGCAGTTTTGTTCTTCAAGCCTATTTTACATATGCTGCATGTCAGAAGCCACTAAACAACATAGATACATGTATATAATTGCATAAAGAAGAGAGAGTGTGGAAATACATTCCCATTTTCTTATCTGATTGTGCAATTATGGTCCCAATTTTGAAAAGATGAAGGATCTTCACTGCATAAAAGTAAAATGCAAACTACAAAACACATTATAAATGATGATCATGTCCAATTCTTCATACCTTTTACCTCAAATTGTGCTTACATAACGAACATTATATAAACAATCAAACAAGCATTGGCCCAGAGTAGCAACTAGATGTAAATTGTTGTCAGCTCTACTGCTGTCAAGTTACAAGTTGGAACCCGGTCAAAGCCAAGTTAAACCCCCCACCCCAACAAAAAGGAAAACGCTCTGTTGTCCCAAATTTGAACGAGAGCTAGGTACAATGGTGCGTCAAATTTAAAAAGATTGTTTATTCAAAAATAATTTTCCAAAATCTGCCTCTTGCACTCATCAATCCATCGTCACAACTTAAAAAGAGAAGTAGAAGGATTTCAAAAACAAAAAAAGAGAAGTAGAAGAAGAATTACCTAAGTTCTCATCCAGATGAGTGGATTCTTTGTCAACTACATTTGCATCGACAGACAACTTGGCTTTTGTCTCGAAAGAAAGCCCATCCCATCTACCACTACCATAACTAGCCTGATAAAACAGTGAGCTTGTAGTTTTCACAGGGTTGGCACTAACACGATTCACCGGTAACTACACATGTGCCAATTGGCATTAAATCTTTTTCATGAATGGAAAGAAAGATTGATTAGATAACTGATAAGAATACCTTGTGTTGTAGATAGATGGCGGCCGATGGAGTGATGAGGAAAGCCATGGAAGAACAGTGGAAGACACTGATTCTGCGTTCTGTAGCAGTGACATTTCTAACCACCTGTTTGTTCCTTTTTATTGATTATTTTTTTGGGCCACAAATTTCACTAATAAACAAAGGCCTCCAGTTTGGATGGTTTCATTAAAAGGTTTGCTATCAATATAAGTGAATTTTACACTGATAACTTTTTTTATAATTTAGTTAAATAATATAATATAATTTAATAATAAATAATATTTTTATTTAATTTAATAATATTTAGTTTTATCTAATTCAATATTAAATTATTAATTACGATATTATAATGTAATAACGTGAACGACACTCTAACGTTCACCATTAATATACTCATAATTTTATTTTTATAAATTAATCAGATATTTTTTTATTTGATGATAAAATTTAGTATTTATAAAATTAATTTTATTTAAAATTAAACTTTAATTTTTATTTTACTCTCATAAAATTTTATATTTATTTCATTTTTATTTTATTTCGATATATTTTTTTTTTAAAGTGTAATAGGTGATGCCGGCAAACCTCAATTTGAAAACATGTGGATGAAATATGTAGAAAATTTCTTTTCAGTGTATTGAGCCCATTGCTGCATATGCTTCTCAAATATATTATATATCAAATGAATTTGTTTTCATTTTTTTATATATTACTATTAAAGCGTCGTATTTTAAATATAACATAAAAACCAATAATTTTAATTATGGGTTTTTCTAAAATTTATATAAAAAATCATTATTTTCAATGTTACATTGCAAGATTAAAATTAAAGAACATTTGCATGAACAAAATAAATATAGCATAAACGTTACTAACTTTAGTTATTTTTTTCATAAAAATTATATAAAAAATCATTGTTATCAATATTATACTAAAACATTAAAATTAAAATACGTTTGCATGTACGTCACAATATTCAAATCATTAGAAATATTAAGTATTATGGCTTGATCCAATAAGATGATAAAAAGATTTTTAATTTATAAGACAAATAAGAGTTTTAATTACTCTATAAATAGAGCTCATATCATATATATTTATAACTAAATTCATATTCAATATTCATTTTCTATAATTTTTTTGTATTAACTTAAATATTGAAGTAGCAGTCTGAAAATATTCGAAATTGCGATTTAACTCAATTAGATTAAGATGATTATTTGATCATGATGTGATGAGTGTAAATCACCATCAAAATTATTTGTATATATTTCTCTTAACTATTATCTTCTGATTTGTTAAAAAAAAAAAAAAAGCTTTGTACTTTGCAAATAAAAAAGTACAAGATATTGGTGCTATATACTTGTTTTTTTTTTAAAAAAAAAAAACAGGCACAGCATAAAAAGAAGAAGATTGCCTTTAATTCGCAAACTCATTAATTAAATGAGTCGTATCAAATTCTTATAGATTATGTAAATTAACTTTTGCATATTAACTTTTATTGTATCACTAACAAATTTATTTTTTTATACATTAATTTTTAAGATATTATAAATAGTTTAACATTTTTATGACTCGAACTCTGCCGTTTCTAACTCTAACTCTCATGATTATGCCTTAAATATATAAACAAATGGGATTAAAAATTGCTAACCTCAGATTTTTTTTTTTATTACATGTTGATACAAAGTGTGGTTAATTAGTAACGAAAATATTTTTCTTAATAAACATATTCAACATGCTTCTTTTTTTTTTTTTTAACTTGGGATGCAAAATATGGTGGAGGTCATGGCCATGGTCTACACCTAAAAATACAAGTCAATAGTCATCGTGTCTGGATACATTGTACCTATATCACAAAAACAATAAAAACAAGTTGGGGCCAAGTTATTATTATTGAAAAAGAAATCCGTATTTATAGCACATGCGTTTCTATGATATAGCATACGCTTAATTACAACCAACCTCAGTTTCAATTTTTAATTAAATCAATCAGAGTACTTATTAGGTAAGAAATGACCTTGTATTTTGAAATTGATATAGGTATGGTACACGGTATTTGATGAATTTCAAATGGGTCAAAATCTGTCAACATTAATCTATTCGTTTACTTAGTGCTGATCACAAAAATCTGATAGGCATTTATAATCAGTTCATTGTTTGAATAATACCATAAACAGATATTTTGCATTATTGGAAGATCTGTTTGTATTATTTACCCTTCAAGTTTAATTATTGGATCGATTTTGTCACGTTAATTATAAATTATTTTATTTTCAGGTTGAAAATTTTGTGAACATAACAAAATATTTTTACAGTGTTTTGACTTCAAAGTTTGATCTCAAATTAATACAATGAAAAACAAAGGAACTTGACGATTTAATAAACCATTTGAATTTGCCATTTTTTTTAAAGAAATAATATGAATTTTTTATTTATAAATAAAAAGGTATGTCATGATTCACAAGAGCAAGACAGAATAATAAATAGTATGTCAAAAAGTATATAAACATATAACTTGGTAAAATGATAAAAATTTCATTCTAAATTTTTTAAGTGAATTGAGAGAGTAGTATAAATTTATTGTTACTAAGTGTTCTCTGCTTAATTATATTTTTACTTATTATTCAAATTGAAAATTTTAAAGAGTTGGGTGACGTGAGTATCTGAAAAAAAAAAATTTGAACTCCTCCATTTGAAGTTCAATCTCCATAATTTGATGAGTCTAGAAAAATACTAAACTTCCATTCCATGCAAGAGTAAATCAAAGCTTCCATAAAAAAAAAAAATATTACATTTCCATTAAATAATATTATTTATTAAAATAAATCTATAATGCATTGAAATCATTTTATTTTCTCAAATATCATTACTTATTAAAAATAAATTTAATCTTAATTTAAGTTATAAAATTAGTAGAATAATTTTATCTAAAAATTTTTATTGGAACGAATTTTCTCAAAATTTTATAATATTTTATTAAAAATATTTTTAATAAAAAATTAATTTTTCTAAATGTAGACTTTCAAATAAGATAATCATTAAAATATACACTTTTATCTGTTAAATTTCTTCAAATGTGAGTTTCTAAATATCATTAAGTGTAAAAGGGAAAAATTTCAAAATAAAGACACGTGAATCATGAGAGAAAACTTAATAATTGATTGACTAAAATAGCGTAGACGTATATGTTGATTGTGATAGTCTTCTTTGCATTTATGTAGGTATTTGGATGTGTTATATTGAACCGATCATCACTTGTTGTTTATACTCACAATTCATATGTTGGCCCATGTCCCTCTCGTAATCATACAACTAATTGAAATTGTAATTTCGCATTTGGATTGAAAATAATTGATGAATAAAGAATTCCAACATTCATAAATTCAACCATTTACAATGGACCTTTTGTAAAATATTTATTTCTACTAACATTTTTTCCTTCCACCAAAAATGAAGAACATTTCAATAAATCAAGGGGATTGAAGTACATCATTTAAGATAAGCACATCTAGTTCCCTAGGAACATTTAGAAACCAACTAGGATTATACAATAGCAATTCAGTGTTTGGACCTCTAGTCAACAACCTGATTACAACTCCTTGGGATATGATCAAATGAACATTGCTCGAATCAATGTGTTATCCCTCTAATGTCATCCACCACTGGCTTTATCTGTTAGGAAATGTCTTGATTGTAGTTGTTGACACTATTGATCACCACTAAAGAGTCAGACTCGTAAGCAATCCTTGAAAAGTTAAGAAAGTTTTATTGTATCCTTGAGAGCATGAGCCTCAGCTAACAAAGAAGAAAAACAAAAATATATTTTCACAACACCGTGAATTAAATTATTAGACCAATCTTTACAAATCACCATCGCTACAATCCTTTTCATATTAATATTGCATGAGGCATCTGCATTTCTTTTAATGACTCTAGCTTCAGGGCACTTCCAACTATCCTTAACCTGCAACTGGTTTTGTATCCACCTTGTGATGTAAAATTCATCTTGTTGTATTATGATTCTACAACTGGCCATATAAGACATTACTCTATCAACTGCTGCTCTAGGCTTAATAGGTTGATTAGCAAAAACTTTGTTGTTTCAAGATAACCAGATGGCCTAAGAAATATGAGCAACCAACACTGCATCCTGAGGCGATAATTTGCTTAATTTTATGAATAATTTGTAAAGAAAAGTGAAAAACTGACATAAAATAAATAGGTATCGCTTGGGCCACCGCCTTAATCAAAACGTTCTTCCCTGCATTAGAAAGGAGTTTTCCCTTTCAAGAACTAAGAACTGGCTACATTTTATTGATAAGGAATTGAAAGACTTGCACTTTAGAGCTTCCCCAATGAGATGGGACACTAAGTAGTTCTTGAGTGATTATGTTTCCTACATATTTAGGACATTAAGGATAACCCACTTTTTCTTATCATTCAAGTTAGCTGAGAATACCACTTTCAACTTCTACACATTGATCTTCTAACCTGAGGCCTTAGAAAAATTTGCCAGAATATACTTTAATTGCTACGCCTTTAATGGTGACGTTCTTCCAAGGATAAGTGTATCATCAATAAATAGGATATGCGACAATACTAGAGAATGAGTTTTAATCCTCATGCCCTGGATATGACCCAATCTCACACCATTTTTGAACATATGGGATAGAACTATTGATGCTAGGATGAAGAGATAAGGGGATAACGGGTCCCCTTGTCTTAATCCCTCTTTCTGGTTGAAATAGTTCAAGGTACACCAATTAATAGCAATCATGAATTAAGTTGATTTAACCCATTTCATGGCCTTTTCCACCCAAGCCTAAGCAAACCCCATTTTAATCATCATCAAATTAACAAAATCCTAGTCCAATATGTCATATGCCTTCATCATATCTATTTTGATTGCCATATACCTTTCTTTACCTATTTTCCTATTTCTAAGAGCATGAAAACATTGATGTGCAAGAATGATATTATCCTATATATAATGATTAGAGACAAATGCACTTTATACATGAGAAATAATTAAAGGCAATAACATATAAAAAGCCATTAATTTAGAGATTACCTTGGATATAAAATTTTTGTACCTAATAGGCCTGTAATCAAATAATTTTGTTAGAGCCTTGATCTTGGGCATCAACACCAATCGGGTCTTGTTTATACTATTAGGGAGGAAACCATTCACAAAAAAATTTTTAACCAAAGCAAACATTTCATTCTTAATAACATCCCAAAATTTATGAAAAAACAAGCTTGAGTAGCCATCAAGTCTTGAGGCTTTGTAAGGGATAAAGGCAAACACTACTTTGGTTATCTCTTCCTCTATTACTTTAACACATAAACTAGCATTCATCTCTAAAGAGACTAATCAAGGAATACTGTCCTTCACAACCTGTGGCATCCCCTCCCTTTTTTTAAAAAAGTTGTTTGAAGTATGCCATTGAACTTGAGAAAATGTTAATGATTAGTTCCACCCATTTGTCGTTCTCAAGCATCACTCAATTCACATTATTTTTTGATCTTCTCATAATAGTACTTAAGTGGAAGAATCTTGTATTTTTGCCCCTTGACTTCATCCACTCAACTTTTACTTTTTATCCCCAATAGGCCTCTTCCTGTTTATATAGTTCATCCACCTGGGCTACTAAATTCCTTTCTCGCTCTCTACTTTCTTCGATAAAAGGAGCTCAATGAATCTCTTCAACTTCATTTTTTACTCTATGTATTTTCCTCTCGGTATTTTGAATTGTGCTTCTACTCCGTAGAATCAAAGCCCTCATACATTTGCTTAGCTTGCTATACAAACTCTTTAGGAAGTCTTGTTACCAAACCTCCCTTATGTTTGCTCAATCACTCTTCGATAATCTAAAAAATCAGTCCATCTCAATTGAAAAAGGAATTGCTTTTTAAAGTTGTGCATATTTTACTAAAAATTAACCACTAAGGGTCTGTGGTCATATCCTATAAGTTCCTTATGTAGTACATAAGCCTCTAGAAAAGCTTATTGTCATTCCAAATTTGCCAGCCCTCTATCCAAATTTACTCTAATCCACTGGTTCCCTAGCTTGCGATTTATCTAAGTATAAAGACTTCCTTTAAAAGCCAAATCAAGAAAATCACACTTCTCAATGAACGAGTTAAATAACATCATTTCTTTCTAAGACCCCCCTTCTCCCTTCTTCCTTTTCAAAGAAGGAAGCAAAATAGTTGAAGTCGTCATTACATAGCCATGGAATTTCAAATATGTAAATTAAGCCTAGCAATTGGATCTAGAATATCCTCCTTATGTCAAGCATTCAATGCTCCATATACCTCGATGAAATGCCAACTTATGTTCTTAACAATCATCGCTTCGATAAAATTAGTTGAGCATTCCAACACGTTAATATTCAAATTAAAAAGCCACTATAGCGCTAAACCCCCCAACAGTGCCAATTAGATCCACATAAGTAGCATGTCCATATTTCAATCTACTTTTC
This sequence comes from Omphalea diandra, assembly GCA_949677035.1. Lineage (NCBI taxonomy): Eukaryota > Viridiplantae > Streptophyta > Magnoliopsida > Malpighiales > Euphorbiaceae > Omphalea > Omphalea diandra. The sequence goes on along the minus strand of CATIWR010203410.1, from coordinate 8,550 downwards.
AGTCTTTCCATTATATTTTTCTATTGTTTTATTTTAGCAAGAAAAGCAACAGAGGCGTTTTATATCCTTATGATCTCTCTATAAGCTCGAATTGCCCTGGGTTACCTAAGCTCTTAGTAGTTTCATGCCACAAGCCTTATAGTTGTTATAGTGGTTTTGAGCCAACCACCAAGGCTTTTCCTTCATCCTTCATTATTTGCTTTCTAACCAGAATGTTGTACCCTCAAATACTTTTGTCCTCTTGTCCTTTTTATTGCAATTTTTCCTCTGAAGTGCCCAAGATTTTAAGAACTTCTACCAATTCTAACTTCTTAGTAGTCTTGGATTCATGGTTGTTAGATGCATTGACTAAATCAAAAGAGCTTTGATTGATGGGCGCGACACCTCTAGCTAGTGATTTCAATTTAAATCTTCTTGTAGGTTTTTTGGCTTGAGGTTTTGGGTTATCTAGTTCTTTTAATAGAGAAGGGCCCATGTTAATTAGGATGAGCAATTAAACTACTAAACATATTTGATTGTCCTTTAAGTATTTTTAGGTATGGGTTTTATAAAGGTTGGTATGCGATCTTTAATGTTGCAGTTCAACGTATCCCTTTCTTCCATATTAGATAGCCTTTTGGGGTCTTGGGCTTTCCTCTTCAAACACATCACCTCTCTCTTTGCTAACCCCTCGCATTTGTTATAAAAGTTTAGAATTTCAATGTGTAAATCATTCAGTTTGTCAACTGGGTCTTCCTCCTCTATAGACTAATGTTTTGGCATAAGTTCTTAAAACTTGCCAATCATATTTGACCCTCCTATCTTCATTATAATGATCCTTGATATTTACCCCACTACCACCCCTCCCCCCCAGCTTCCACTCTTTTTATCATCGACTGCTTAACATGCGCAGCTTGTTCAATTTTGAGAACTTTTGTTTTCCCCTTGAATCCCTAATTTGCGTCGTTCCTTTAATATGATCTAGTTTGATTCACCATCGTTGCCCTAATCCATAGCCCATACCATTTCCTCTTGTTGTTCAACTCTTGATATTGTTCCAAAGAAATGAAATTAGGGCAATTCCTTGCATTGTGACTCATCATTCCACATTTGTGGCAAAATGATAAGATCTTCTCATATAGGATTGAAACCCACTTTTCTTTTTTATCTCTCTGATTATTAAAACCCAATAGAAGTGGAGTATTGATATTCACCCAAACCCTCAATCTCATGAATGAGCTCCACTACCTGGAGCAATCTAATACTACATCTGTCTTTACTAAACCTTTGAACACAGATCTGCCAAGTAACTCTGCATTCTACTTGGTCATCTGATCTAGAGGAAGACTGCAAATGTGAACCTAAAACTTTTCTCTCGAATTATCCATTTCTTTTAAAGGTTTCTCTATATCCCCTTCTATCATGCACATGCCATGACAAACCCTTCCCAACCCTTTGCATGTCCCTGTCTAATAAGAAACGAAACAAAAAAAACATTTGAGGGATTTAGCTTTTCCACTTTAAAATCATTTTGGAGACTCCACACATTCGTAAGGATGCTTCTAATAAGGCCTAGGCCATAAATCTTCTCCCTTACTATGAATCTAACCAAGACCAACGAGGTAACATCGTGAGTAGTGTCAATGTCCCTGTCTAACTCCAAAGTGCATAAAGATTTATTGAAACTATCCATATCTATTAATGGTGATAAATTTGTTTTAATTAGGTTGTTGTCCATGTGTAATAAAGGAAAGTTGAATAAAGAGTAAATAAAGAAAACCATTTGAATGGTAGGTTGGTCAGTGTTTATTGCGAGTGTAAATATATAGTATAAAAGGGACTAGTAAAGTGGACAAATCAGGGTTGAACCCTTGACACTATTTCTCAAGAGGAAGACTCTCTCCAGAGAAACACTTTATCCAGCTTTGCTTGGTAATCAAACCTCTTCTACTACTAACATGGTATTTTTTATATGTCTCATGTTCACCATCTTTAATGCCAAAGGCATAGGTTCATATAATTGTACTTAATTATATATAGGATATATTCAATTTTATTAATACTCTATTTCTAAAAATATACAAAGATTTCTTGATAAATATATTGATTTGAGGTAAAAGTTTTATAATATAAACTAAACTATTAAAAGATTTGATCAAAGTCTTGTTGTTGACCATGATTGTTAAAGTCTCAATTGTACTCGTACAATTTTATCATTTTAACAATAAAAATTTTTCAAACTAGTTAACACATATATAAATTTGATTCTTATGTAAAATTGTAGTAAAATCATGCATGGACTTTCTAAACTCGTTGAAATATTTTTTTACGATTTCACTATTTTACGATTTTCAGACTCTTTGTTGGAATTGAATATAAAATGTCTTCAATTATGAGTCATTATTTAACATGTTTTATGTAGTATTTATTTGTATATTTTATATTATTAACTTAAGTATATAATGGACTTGAACTAATTCTTTTTATGTGTTCTAATGTTCTAATATGAGATATAAACTTGAATTTTTTTATACTATACATTTCATGTAGTATAAATGTTTTTGATTATGAGTCATTATTTAACACATTTCGTACAATATTTATTTGTATATTTTATATTATTAACTTAAGTATATGATGGACTTGAACTAATTTATTTTATGTATTTTAATGTTCTAATATAAGATATGAACTTGAATCTCTTTTATGAATATGTTCTCTTATGATATTTTTAATATAATTTTATGTGTATTAAATTTGTGACATATTTTAACAATATTTTGATATATGTAGGATTTAATTTGTACACAAATTTATTTTATATTTTTATATGTTGTCCCTAGGCACCAAGAAGGGGGGCTGAATTGGTGGATAAAAATTTTGAAAACAAGGATAAAGGGAAGAAGATAGAACAATAGAGACACAAAGAATTTATAGTGGTTCTGGCAAAATTGACCCTACGTCCACTCCTCAATCACTCAATTGGATATTTCACTATATCAATATTGTTTTCAAGTTCACACCCAACTTATACAACTTGTGTTTTGATGGCTAACACACAATCTTACAACAAAGTGTTTTCTAAGCTAACACAAAATCTCACTCAAGTGTTTCAATAGGCTCACACTTAAACCTTTCTAAAAAGTATTTTTACAGGCTAACACAAAACCTTACAACTTGGTGTTTAATGCTCACACCTAACACTTATAAAGAATATGAAGAAAATGAGTAGCAAAGATTGTGAGCTTTTATCACTTGTAATAAATTCCTTAGCAACCTTTTTCATGGTTGTTTGGTGGAGTATTTGTAGCCAAACTTCACCAAAGAGACGTTGCAGATTATAACTCATCAAATCTTTGAGACATGTTTGACAGATTTTGCATTTAATGCTTGTCAGGATGAAATCGCGGTCGCTATTGCCTTTCGCGGTCGCAAAATCCAAATTCTTCAAGGGAACCCTGTTTGTGTCTAACGTCTAGTCCACGTGACAGCTTCTTATTAATTCATCAGGAAAATATAGTCGTTATCTTTTACCTACTTTCAGAAGTCGCGGTGGCGAGTTTTCTTGCACAGGCCGTGATAGAGGACGTGAATCCATCTGCCAAAGTGGTTAACTTTCTTCCACAGGGTTCGCAGTCGCTACCAGCAAGATGTCTTCGCGATTTTTGACTTCCAACAGTCTTTTGGGACATTTGTCAAGCTGTGATTATGAACTTGCTTCCCTCTTAAATTTATTTGAAATTCGCGGTTGCGACTCAAACGAGACTTATACTGCGAATTCATTTGTGTCAATCTGACTTCTTTCTTTCTAAGGATCGTGGCCGAGAATGGCTCTGCGATTTCGCCTGCTTGATTTTCAGCATGTCCTAACATGAGTCGCGGTAGCGAATCATAGATTGCGGTCGCGATTTACATGTCACTTTGGAGTTCATCAACTTCTTCAATTCTTTTTGAGAGATTGATTCAATTCTGCAAAAACAATATTTATTTGAAAATTAGTGATGATCAATCTACTTTATCAATATCAAAAGAGGTTCTAAACCTAGGATTGATTATCCTAGTCCAACATTATATATGTATAATTAGATTTTAAAGGATATTTTATTATGTTATAAAATTTTATAATTTTACGATACGAGTTTGTGAGTTTTTTATCGATTCTACATTGAAAAAACAAGTTTGACAACCTTATTATTGAGCAATTCATATAAAAAAAATTTATATATTTTAATCGAACTAATTCATTTTCGACTTCACCAAAGTCTATAATTATATCGTTATTCTTTGGTAAATATTAGAACAAAGTTGCAATTCTTGAGATATTTAACACCCTGCCCTAATAACATCTTAATTTGGAATAGAGCTAAAAAAAAGAAAAACCTTAGCCATCTTTTTTTTTTTAAATAATTCTTCTTTTTTAGTGTTTTGAAACTATTATCGGTATATTCTACAGACAACAAACATTTCTTCTCTTTAATTTTTTTCTTTAATAAAGCAGGTTGTTTTTTCTTATTTGTTGTTAGTTTTTATTTTATCTTGTCTCTTTTTTGAGAGTTTTTATTTAAATTTATTATTTTTGTCTCTTTTTATGATAGTTTTTTATTCTTTTTTGAAAGTTTTATAGTTTTAAGATATATTATTTAGTAATATATGATAATATATTATTAGATACCATTTCTTAAATCTATTATAGTGTACTATATGAATTTCAGTTCATATTTACATATTTGGTGAGTATTTTCATAATTGATAAAAATACAAAGTTATTAAACAAGATTCACGGTAAAAATAAAATTATGATTTCAAATTTGAAATATGTGCAGATATTAATTGTGTTGAAGATTAGTTTCACATCGATATTCTAGATCATAATTTTTTTTTAAAATATCATATGATTATTTATGAATGAAAAATATTTTTTATTATTCTAAAAACATATTGTATTTTTTACTATATAGAAGTTGAAGACAAAGAGGGCAAAAAAAAAAAGCACTAGATTCTAATTATAAGTCTAAATACATTATTTTGATACGTTATTATTGCCTTTAAAAAAAAAGAAATACTTTATGCCAAAATATCCTGAGATACTTTAAACCCCTCTCGTGTTGTAGTCACCTTAGCATTCGAAGATACTTCGTGTGGCGTTTATCACGTCTTAAGATTAATACAACACCTGGTTTCAAAAAAACAGATTAATATAACACCCGAAAATTGTGTGTGTGAGAGCAACAGTAAACTAATGAACCCACGAATTTATGGGACTGCAATTATTGTTGAAAAGGGAACTCAAGTCGTTTCTATTAGTGTATCTATCATCTCCGTCCATGAGACAGAGGAATAGTCTACATGGACACATATTGTAGTTTGGAATTTCAAATATTTTAGTACATTTCAATATTGAGCTTCTTGAAAATTATTTATTTTCTACTTTTTTTTGTATGTTTGATGCATTCAAAAACTTAATTAATATAAAATATTTTAATCAATAAAAAATTAACTCATTAAAAAATGACTTTTCTTAAGTTTTTTTAATAAAAAAGTTGTTTTACGAATTTTAATAAATTCATCTAAATAAAAAAATCATATAAATATACATATTTTATTATTATTGATTATCATTGATAATAGATATTCATTATCGATTGCTCTCGACTAGTGGCGATCGATAGAATTCATAAAAATTTTATTTTTAATATATTTTTCTTTTATTAAATGATAAATAGTATAAATATAAAATATGTATGTTATAGATTTGCTATAATCTAATAAATAACAAGAAAATTAATATTTTTATAATGTATTTCAAGCACTATAAATATATAATTCAGAAAATATTTTTTTTGTAAAATATTTGTTTTTTATAAAACAAATGGAGTTGAGTAGCAAATTTTGTATGTGCCCATTATTAATATTGTTTATATAGATAAAATGGTTTTAAAATAAAAATAAATAGCTTTTACTTTTCCTTTATAACTAAAAAAATATAATATTTTATAATTAAATCTAGTCTAATTAATCTTATCATTTTTTATAAAAAGGGGAAGGTATTAAACTCAATTATACTATTATCTGGATAGATTTCATTAATTTAGTGAGAGATATTAAAAAACGGAGGATTATCATTTATTATCTAATCATAATATTAATTAATGCATTATATTTTCACTAATAAAAAGAATATATTAAATATATGTGATGAAAATTATTATTAATTTATTAATATAATATTAAAAATTTTAAAGCCATAAGAGGATATTATGTTAATTTACTTAATTAATTATTTAAATTAAGTCCCATCCACCCCTTTTCAAAACATAAATATACATTTATAGTTTTTTTTTCCTTTAAAAATTATTATTTTTTTGTCTCCGTAGAATTTTTAGTTCAATATTTTGAAAATTGAATTAAATTGACCAATTGAATTAATTAAATTAAAAATTAATTTGATTTAAATTATTTTCAAATTTATTTTTATACTTTAATTCTTATAAATATATTTTAAAAATTTTATTTATTATTAAAATTAATTAAATCATACTATTCATATTGATTTAACTAAACAAACCAACGAGCCTATTTTAAAAAAGATTGCCTGCTACTCCTTCCCTCCGGTTTCCCTCCACCCAGTTTACGAAGCTTCCGCACACGCGCTTACCCTTTTCTCCAACGTGTGTCTTCTCGAACACCCAAAGAATTTCAAAATCCAACGCTCTTCACAACAATACAAACGCCACGCGCCTCATCTGACCCCCTAACCCAACCGCGTAAAACTTCGACATATATGATATATAATAATATTAGTCCAAGGCACCGTCCAAAAGAGTATCCCCACTCCGCGTTCACACTTGCCCTCACACGCTTCCTTACCCCCCCACCCCCCCATATATATATATATATAATTCCCCCAGTCTCCGATTTCACCCAATCTGAAAGCCTTTGGGAGTTCACATCTTCCCCTTTCAGGCATTTTCTCGAACACCTTTTCTTTTTTTTTTTTTCTTGCTTTCACTTGATGGAAATCTCATCATCTTTCCCATTTCTTAATCAGGACGAGATTTCACATTTCTACAGTCTATTTCAGGACATGGATACAACTGCTCCTAGTACTACTCCTACTGGTGCTTTTGGTGTAAACGATTTAAAGAAGCGGAAACGGAAGGGTGATGACGAAGGTGGAGATGATAACCATGACCCTTTCCTACAGGACCTAGATGATTTAAAGAAAAAGAGTGCAATGACAGATATACTTGCGTCTCTTCTGATCTTGGATGAGGAGGAGAAGCAAGAGCAACAACAGTGGTTTATTGAAGGTCAACAAGATAAAGCCCTTTTCGATTCCAATTACAAGCGCAAAGTCCAAGTTATGAATGATTACAACTCTCATCTGCAAACCCATTACTCTGATTTGGATGATATGGATCATACTAGGACCAAAAGGGCACGCCGCTCTGCTTCCGCTGTTGCTGCTGCTGTGGCTACTGAGAATGCCGTTTCTGGGGATGCGGGTCAGCATAGTGGCGGTGGCGGCGGTGGGCCCAGCGGGACAGGTCTGCATCGGCGGCTATGGGTTAAGGACAGGTCAAAGGACTGGTGGGAGCGGTGTAGCCACCCGGATTTCCCAGAAGAGGAGTTCAAGAAAGCGTTCAGGATGAGTAAAGGGACTTTTGAGTTTATTTGCAATGAGTTAGATTCAGTCGTTACTAAAAAGAACACAATGTTGCGCGACGCCATTCCTGTTCGCCAGCGTGTTGCTGTTTGTATTTGGAGGCTGGCCACTGGTGAACCTCTTCGCCTCGTGTCGAAGAGATTCGGATTGGGCATCTCTACTTGCCATAAGCTGGTTCTGGAGGTGTGCTCGGCCATAAGGAATGTGTTAATGCCGAAGTTCCTTCAATGGCCTGATGATGAGAAATTGAGGATGATTAAGAGCGAGTACGAATCCATATCAGGCATACCAAATGTTGGCGGATCAATGTACACTACCCATGTCCCAATTATCGCACCAAAGATTAGCGTGGCGGCTTATTTCAATAAGAGGCACACTGAGAGGAATCAAAAGACATCATATTCGATAACAGTACAAGGTGTTGTTGATCCTAGACGTATTTTCACTGATGTTTGCATTGGCTGGCCGGGTTCAATGCCTGATGATCAGGTATTGGAGAAGTCTGCTTTGTATCAGAGGGCTAATAGGGGTGCTTTGAAGGATGTCTGGATTGTTGGGAATTCGGGGTACCCATTAATGGACTGGGTTCTGGTGCCCTATACACACCAGAACTTAACATGGACACAGCACGCTTTCAATGAGAAGATAGGGGAGGTTCAAAGGGTGGCAAAGGAAGCATTTGCAAGATTGAAAGGAAGGTGGTCTTGCTTGCAGAAGAGAACTGAAGTGAAGCTCCAGGACTTGCCAGTGGTTCTTGGTGCTTGTTGTGTGTTACATAACATTTGCGAAATGAGGAATGAGGAAATGGATCCTGAGCTAAAGTTTGACCTTTTCGACGATGAAATGATCCCTGAAAATGGGCTCAGATCAGCTGGTGCAATCCAGGCTAGAGATAACATTGCCCA
>CATIWR010203398.1:0-30438 GCA_949677035.1 Omphalea diandra | reverse complement strand
CCTTTATGGTACTTGGAGATTGAACTTCTAAGCTCAATGGCTTCTCCCTTTAAATAGTCATTCTTCTTTCTAAATGAAGCCAATGAGGATGATGATGTAGAAAGATTATCCATAGATTTTTTGAGCTCATCATTAGATGCTTTTAATTCTCTTACAATGTCATTGAGGGATTTATAATCATCCTCTAACTTTTGACATTTTCTTTTGTAAGATTTCATTTGTGACTTGTATTTGTCACATCTTAATGTTAGAGCCTCTAGAAGCTCTTCATCTATATCATTAAATTCAAAATCATAATGAGAATGGGAAAAAGTACTTACCTCATTTGTAGAATCTTCTTATGCCACAAAATGGATATTGGCTACTTATCCTTGTTCCTCTTCTTCACTTGAGTTGTCATTTCAAGTGGCTAAAAAGCTCTTCTTCTTCTCCTTATCCCATCTCTTCTTATTCTTTAACTTGGGACAATCATACTTGATGTGGCCTTGCTTGTCACATTTATAGCAAGTGACATCGTTGGATCTCTTTCTTGGACTAAAAGCTATCTTCTTGAAGCTTTTCTTTTCTTTTTTTTCTTCTTTTGATCAACGCTTTTGTCTTTCTTGAGAGCATTGCTAGCTCCTCTTCTTTTTTGTCACTTTCTTCAGCACTTGAGGTGATTTATACCTCTTTCTCCTTTGTTGAAGATTTTAGAGCTAAGGTTCTTCTTTCTTTTTCTGGTTTATCTCCTTAGCCTTTTAACTTCTTCATTTGCTCATCTTTTTGCAAGGCCAACTCATGAGTTAAGAGTTTGCCTATCAATACATCTGTTGGAACCTTCCCAATTTTTGGATTAGACTTTTGAATGTTGCACCCTTTAGCACCAAATTTATCTAAAGGAAGAGTTTTGAGGATTTTTGTGTTTACCTCATAGTTTGTGAGAGTCCTTCCAAATTTCTTCATGTTAATGACGATAGATAGGAGCCTATTCGTCATTTAGGTGATGCTTTCATGGTCCTTCATCATGAATGGGTCCCATTCCATCACATACATCTCCAACCGGCTTGACTTAACTAGTGTTGTGCCTTCATGGAAGTTCTCAAGGGTCTTCCAAATGGCATGTGCTGTTTGACAATGTTACACTCTTTCAATCTCTTCTCCAGAGAGAGAGCTTAGAAGAATGGCCATTGCCCTTTTATTTTTGCCATTTAATCTTCGATGAGCTTCAACCCATTCTTTCCTTGGGATAAGTTCTTCAATTCCATCCATTACTTTAATGGCCATTATTTGACAACCACATCCTAAAGGTCCACCACATTTGTGTCAAGGTAGATTTCCATTTTATACTTCTAATGAGTATAGTTGGATTCATCAAAGTGAGGCTTGAGGTGTGAATGGATTCCCTCTTATGCCATTAATCTTTTCTAACCCAATAAAGGTTAGTTTGTGAAACTAGGGTCTGATACCACTTGTTGGCCCTAGGCACTAAGAGGGGGGGGGGGGGGTTTAATTGGTGTATAAAAAAAATTTAGAAGTAGAAAATGAGGCATAAGATTTATAGTGGTTTGGGTATAATCGACCCTATGTCCACTCCCAAATTCTCTACAATTAGGTGTTCCACTAACTTCAAATGGTGTTTCTAAGCTCACACCTAACTTTTACACTTATGTTTTCAAGGCTCACATAATAACCTTTACACTATGTGTTTTTAAGGCTCACACAACAACCTCTCTTTAGTGTTTTTACAGGCTCATGCTATAACCTTTACAAATGGTGTTTATGCTCACACTAAATAATCACTTAAAGAATAGGAAAGATTGAGTAGCAAAATTGCAAGAGTTTGGTTACAAACTAATGAATTCTCTTGCATTTACATATGTTTGTGAGGTATTTATAGCCTTTACCCACCAAAGAAACGTTGTAATAAAACTGGTAGCAAATCTCCAAAGTACGTCGAGCAGATTTTGCATTAAATGCTTGTCAGGCTTTATTTGCGGTCGCTACTACTATTTCCCGTCTAATAAACAACCCATATAATCTATATTCGAAAAACCTATTATATAAAAATGAGTTCCTAGGATACCATAATCCTGGATGTAATATTCCATGTAAGTCTTTAAAAATCCTTTTGACAACATTAAAATGTGATTCATTAGAGCAACATTAAAACACAACATATAAGCATATATTATAATGATATTGAGTCTAGAAACCGTAGGATAAATAAGTGAATCGATCATACATCAATATTTCTTCCCATCTTTGGGCTTACTTGATTCATTTTTATCAAGTTTTATTAATGTGCTTATTGGTGTCTTGCTACCTTTGTAACCATCTATACCAAACTTTTTAAGAAGCTCCCTTATGTACTTAGATTAGTTGATGAAGATCCCATTGTTGCATTACTTGATTTACAAATAAAAAAAGAACTTAAATTCCCCTATCATGCTCATTTCAAATTCTCTAGTTATACACTTAGCAAAATCTTCATAAAGATGTTCATTAGTAGCACAAAAATAATATCATCAATATAAATTTAACCTACAAGTGTATCATTATCATGCCTTTTTATAAAAAGTGTAGTATTAACCTTGGCTTTTAAAAGAACATTTAGCAAAATAAATGAACTAAGCCTTTCATACGAAGCTTTAAGAGGTTATTTTAATTCATATAAGTTTTTAGTTAGTTTGAAAACATAGTTTAGAAATTTATGGTATTCAAAACTAGGAGATTATTGAATATAGATTTCCTCCTCTATAAAACCATTTAAAAAAGAACTTTTTACATTCATTAGAAAAAGTTTAAAGTTCAGTGGCATGCATATCCAAGTAAAATTCTCATGACCTCTAATCCTGCAATTGGGGGGCAAAGTTTTCATCATAATCGATGTCTTCCTCTTGGTCATACCTTTTGGCCACCAATTTATCTTTGTTCTTAGTGATGGAGCCTTGCTCATCTAACTTGTTTCTATATACCCATTTATATCTAACCATGAGATGATCTTTGGGACTAGTGATAAGTTCTCATACTTTGTTTCTCTCCAATTGATTAAGTTCTTATTGCATAACAATCACCCAACAATCATTATTAAGAGCCTCATCAGTGGTCTTTGCCTCAATTTGAGAGAGGAACATAAGATTATTATTTAAGCCTCTAAAGTTAGATTAAGTACTTACTTCTTTTAAGGTTTCCTTTATAATTAGCTACTTAGGATGGTTCTTAGAATACATCCATTCTTTAGGAAGTTCTTGAGGATGATCCTTTTTTTAAGTTTGAACTTTAATGATTTATTAGTTTTCCTCTCTCACTTTATCTTCCTTTGAGTTATGATTGATCTCAAGCTTTTAAATTTCACCTATAAAATCATCAACACAAAGATCAAGTTTGTTTGATGATGGCGATAGAGTGCCATATGAAAGCCCTTAAACTACAAGTGCACAAGTCAAAAGTAATAAAGTGTACTTGTGAGTACGAAAATCAGTCCCACAAGGATAGTGTTTAAGTACTGCGTATCATATATCTTATATTATTTAGAAAATTGATAAAGGATAATGACTAAAGTTGTAATTAAAAAAATTAAACTAAACACTAATAATAATGAGTGATAACCAAGGAATGAGAATGGCTAAGGGTTTAATTTCATTGATGATCTTCTGTGAGTTTCCTAATCCTTTTCTTATTGGCTCATACATCATGTGCTACTATGAAGCCACTAAAGTGATCAATTAATCCCTTTCAAGTAGAAACTGACATACAAAAGCATGTTAAGCTAAAAGTTCCTCAACTCAAAAGCTAAACATCATGCAATTACCTATCTAAGCAAGACTGTATGGATAACAATGGTTTGTTAAGGTTCCACAACTCAATAACAAAAAAAGGGAATTGTTGAAGGTTTTGTTTTATGGAAAGCATGTCTCTATTGTCTACTAACAAAACTAAGATGATTAATGACAAATTAATTAAACAAGATGTACTTAACAATTACTAGCACAAATAAAGAATGAAACCAAAAGATTTAGATTAAGAAAACCCAATATAAATCAATTTAGATCCATTTACAACCCTAGCCAAAATGAGTTTATTTCATAGTGGAATAGAAAGACAAAAAGAAAATAATCAATCTAGCCTTAAGAGTAGCCATGAGCTTTTTCTCTATTTCTTTAATTTCTTTTTCCTTTCCCTCTTGATGATAAACCCTCTTAAAAGATGCATTTTTCCTTAGGGTTTATCTCCTCTTTTATTTTTGGCTCAATTTCCTATTTAAATAATGCTCTTGGGATGTTTACTAGTTATGAAGATTTGGGGCTTCAAAAAGGAAGAATTTGGAAGTTCATAAAAATCTCATTTTAGGTTATAGAGGTACATGATCGTGCTCATAGTGGTGCTCTTTTGTGATTGGCCTGGAGCAAAAGAAGCATGGTTATTCTTCTCAAGTGTGTTTAATTCCTTTCATGGTTTCCTTTCATGCATGGTCACGCACATGGTCACGCGCATGGTCGTGCTACATGTTTTTGACTTTTTTTATCTTTCTTCTCTAAAGGAAGCATGGTTGTGCTCTTAGAAGCATGGTCATGCTCCTTTTGATGCCTTTTGAGCACTACTGTATGCATGACCATGTGACACCTCTTTTCTCCATTTATTCTTCCTTTTTCAATTCTTTGCCTACAAACAAAATATATCTTCAATGAGGTTTAGTTAAAGGTCAGAATTAAGTATTAATTCATAAATTTGGAATTAAACAACATGTTAATTATTAGAATTATGGAACTAAACAAATTCTCCCAAACTTGAACTCTTGCTTGTCCTTAAGTAAGGATGACTTTCTTCAAATATAAATTTCAAAATTCTAATGACTCAGATCGAGTGCTAGGTATTAAAGAGAAAATTTTTGTCAACTATAACCATGAATTTAATTAAATAAGAAACGATACTTATCATAAAAATAGTTTCAAATTTTGAACATGCATTGCTTTCCATTAATCAAACACAAAAAAAGTGTGGGCACGCCTTGGCATCATTTTTTCATGTAATATTTTGACTTTCTTTCACATATAGTTCAAATAAGATTCCACTTCGATTCTAAATAATCTAATGTGACCATAGGCAAAACTATTCCATTCTTCTCCATTAATGTAGATCCTTACAAATTTTTAAAATCATTATGTCTTTTTATAGCTTATAATGTAATGCTCAGGAGTTAGGCTTATCCAAAAGTGGTCAAGTCCAAAACAAGAGAATGTTTGATGAGATATTAGCTATATAGATGATGTGAAGTATAATGAAGCAATTTATGTGCATAGCTCATACTCTTACTTTGTAAAAATACTCATAACACTTTTATTGCTTTCCCTTTTTATAGCTTGACTCATATTTGCCCTTTCTTTTCTTGTTTTCTTTTTTTTTTTAAATTAAATTAAGAGCAAAATATCAAAAAATTATTAGGCCACCTTTAAACTTAGATTGATCTTTATGGTGCAATTTAATAATGAATGAACCTCTATTCTATCTCTCCAAATATGAACATCAATGACATAACACACAACACCTCATCATATGACAATATCTTAACTTATATTATCTTGATAGGGGAGGTAAAAGCTTATTTAGGGTATATGGTTATGATGCAAGATGTGGGTGAAAGCATGAAAGGCTATTACTACTATTTTCATATGGCTCAAAGGGGTAACAAGTGACTATATAAAGCAAGGTATGGATGGGGATAGTAGGGCAACCAAATAATGCCTTAATCATTTCTTCTAGATTACTAAGCTCTAGGATTTTGCCTCAAAGGATGTCTTAGTAAGTTATAGCAAATGTAGAAATTTTCATTTAATCTAAAATATACATGATTGATAAGATCTTATAATGTAATCCCAATTATGCCAAGTGTGCTCAATTTTGTTCTAATGTGATTAATTAATTATTGGAAAAACATGCTAAGTTAGAAATAATTATTGTCATAAGCAATTTTATCTTAAGTAAATCCAACTATGGTTATAAATTTTCTTCATCGAATTTTCACTTTAAGACCCAAAACCTAACTCCTAACTAAAAGAATTAAAAGAATTATGTGTAAACAACAAGTGATTATGTGATAATCATTTTCAAAATTCATGCAATTTGCCCACAATTGTCATGAAACTTGAAGATTATTGTCCTTAATGATAAGAAGCAAAAGAAGAAAGAAGAAAAAGACATAAACTTCCCTTATTATAAAGGCAACTTTCCAAGATTATGTCTATAAAAAGCAAACATCTAAAGATAAAGGAAGAGATTGCAAGCCTTACATTAGCCAAAAAGAAAGCGCATCAGAAATAAGGCACAAGTCTAAAAAATGGTTCCAATAAGATAATACGAACAAACTAAAAGGGAAAACAAAACACACAAGAACAACATAACCCAAAGATAATAAAAGATGGATGGTCAATCTTTTGATGGAGGAGCTGGAAGAAACCTAACATGGTTGAAATAGGTTTGGATACCGCTACCCATATTGCGGATTATGCTATCAAGTGAGGCGTGCTTTAAGCAAACTTCATCTTCGAAAGCCTTTTGCCATTAATCTATATGCTCTAGCCTATATTTTGTGCGAATACACCTTCTAAGGGACCCAATGAATAAGAGGAGGTGGGTGACATATGCGAAGAACTCTGTTCAAGGGGTACCTTGATATTGTCCAGGTCGTTACCAAAATCTAGGTTTTGATTCAAATCATAAGAAGGTTCATTCTTCATAATAAGGCCCATACATAACATGGTATCATAAGATATCAAAACAAAGACCTTTCCTTTGTGTTAGACCATTAATTTGATAAAGATTGTAAAGACCCAAATATTGCACAATATAATTGATAATTGTCTAGTAGGATAACCCCTAAATCTTTTTTCACTACATTCCCCATATGATAGACAATCCACTAAGTTGTGTTAATGGCTATATTACGCCAGATACACCATGAAAATAACATTTCGATGTGATTTACTCCATTATTACTATCCCCTATTTTGATTACTGAATAAGACAACAATCTATGCATATATTTCAACGTTAGATTCCTAAGCTCTCCCATCTTTCTAGTTCTAGTTACATAAGGTCTTTGCCCTTCTAATGATGTCCAAGCCTTTTGGTTATCAAAAGCAAAAGGAAAATCAGTGATCCCATCATTCTCTAACTTAAATGCCTTAACAACTTCATTAAAAGAAAATAAGTAATTCTTTTTAGAAAATTGGAAAGATATAGTTCTAAAAATATAAATCCCCCTATAGGCTGAGTCACAACATATAGGGAATTAAAAATTTGAAGGCCAATTCCCTATAAGAATTTAGATAAAGTTGTGCAAAGTTTTCCCATTTAAGAACCTTTAAAAATTCCTTGATTTCATAAATCAAACCCATAATAGCCAAAGCTCTCAAATCCATGAATTTAGTTTGCAAAATTGGGTGTTTGCAAAGTATTTCATATTTGTCCTCATAATCTTCATTATTAAAGTTAAGTTTACCCATAAAAGATGAATAAGTTATAGGTGTTGGGTCAAATTTGTGCTTGGTGGAGGTCCTGACCTATTTAGGCATGATGAGGCCAAGTAGGGTATGATTGACGAAGAAAGAATGAAGTTTTAGGGAGGATTTTTTAGGGGAAAGGTTGATCTTAGAAAAGGGAGGCAAGAGGAGCACAACTATATTGGGTAGTGAAAGGAGAAAGTAAAAAGAAAAAAAGGAGCGAAAGGGTTTAAAAATTGAGATTTCATTATGGCATTGACATATGCATGGTTGTACGTGCTAGGTTTAAAGGACATAAGTGTGTGTAATGGTGTGTTCAATCTTTCTAAATAATAGCTAGTGAAGGCACACAATTGTGCGTAAGACCATGCTCAAAGTTTCTACCCCATAGATATAAAAGTACATGGCTGAGTGCATAAGTATGCATGACATGAAGTTTCAAATCCTCTTCCTTCATTTGAGACATGGCCATATGCACTGGTGTGCTTAAGCTTGGCTTAGGCTTTTCTATGAATTGACTATAAAAATGGCCATGAATTTTACCCTTCATGGTCATAACACATATTTTGCATCTTATAAACATAAAATAAACAAAAAAAATAAATTAAAAATAGTCAAGATAAGAGGAAAAGATAACTCCCTTAAACTTAGCTTGACAATTATAACTTGATTTTCTTGTAAGAATCACTAAGCACATAAATAAAACATCATAAGATACAAAATAAAACAAGATGAAATGAAAGCATATAAGTAAAAAGGAGAGGACAAAGTAAGGGGATTGCCCTAAAAACAAGCTAATTTAAGGTCTATAGTTTGGCCCATATGTTTGGTTTCTATGCAGAGATACATAGGAGATAAAGAGTCTCCCCCTTTTATGCACTTTCTTTCTTGTAATATGGCTTTAATCAGTGCCTATTTACTTTGAAAATTTCACCCTTAGAGTTTGAAATTTTGATGGCACCATGAGAATGAACTTTGACTATGATAAATGGTCCCCACCACCTAGACTTGAATTTGTCTATAAAGAAATCCAACCTTAAGTTAAAGAGGAGCACCTTTTGCCCTTTCTTGAACTCCTTTTTCAAAATGTGACTATCATGCCATCATTTGGTCTTTTCTTTATCAAGGGCTTCAAGTTCATTAAGTTAAATCTTTTTTTTCACTAACAAGTTTTAAATTAAAGTTTAGAAATTTAATTTCCCAATAAGTTCAATGTTTCAATTTGATCAATAAATGGCAAGCTTTTACAAACATTAAGCGATAAAGGGTAGTGCTAATTAAAGTCTTGTACATGGTTCTATACACCTAAAGTGCATTAAGAAGCATTCAAGACTAATCCTTCCTTGAAGAATTGATTGCCTTCTTGAAAATATACTTGATTGTTGTATCAGACACCTCTACTTGGCCACTCATTTGAGGATGATATGACATTGTGATCTTATACATTACCAATACTTCTTAAGCAAGGACTCAAATTGTCGATTGCAAAAGTATGATCCCCATCACTTATAATTGCACACAGGGTCCAAAGGTTATGAAGATATATTTCTTTAAGAATTGGAGCACCACTTTGGCATCATTCGAAAGGAGTGGTTATGGCTTACTTGGAAATGTAGTCAACCACCACCAAGATGTATTGATTCCCAAATGACTTTAGAAAAGGGCCTATGAGATTAGTTCCCTACACATCAAAAAGCTCTACTTCAATCATAGAATTCAAGGGCATCTCATCCCTCTTGGAGATACTACCTATTTTTTTTTGGCACCTATCATAAGATTTGATAAAAGCAAAAGAATTAGTAAATAATGAAGGCAAAAAAAAAAAATCACTTTGTAATACCTTAGCTATGATTTTAGATGGACCAAAGTGTCCCCCACATTCTCGGGTATGATAATAAAGCAAAATATCTCCCATCTCCTCCTTCGGTACACGTCATCTTATAATACCATAAACACATTCTTTAAACAAATAAAGTTCTTCCTAAAAATTAAAATTTCATTTCATGTAAAATTTTTTTCTTTTGTTGGGAATTAGATATGAGGAATAATGTTGTTTACCAAATAGTTTACAAAATTAGCATACCATGGGGTTTAGAGAGCTTTTAGAAAGAAAAGTTGCTCATCTGAAAAAGTCTTACTGATGAGGATACTTGTCTCATCTTCTCGTATATGCTTTAAGTGAGAGAGATTATCAATAACCAAGTTCTTTGTACCTCTCTTATCCTTATTCTCTAAGTCGAACTCTTAGAGCAAAAGAATCCATCGTATGAGCCTTAGCTTTGTATCCTTCTTCATTAACAAGTAATAAATCATTGCATGATCATTATAAACAATAATCTTAGAATCAAGCAAATATGATCAAAACTTATCAAAAGTACACATAATAGCCAAGAAATTTTTTTTTTTGTAGTGGCTTAGTTGAGTTGGGCATCATTGAGGGTCCAACTCACATAGTATATAGAATGAAGCTTTTTCTCATTCCTTTGCCTCAAAATGGCTCCAACGATATAGTTTCTCTCATCGCACATCAACTCAAATTACAAGGACCAATTCAGCTTTGTCATGACTGGTGCGAAAGTGAGTTCCCTTTTTAACATATGAAAAGTATTTAAACATTTATCAGTAAAGGTAAAAGAAACATCCTTAGCTAAAAGATCATAGAGGGATTTAGAAATCTTAGAAAAATCTTTAATAAAATACTGATAGCCTAGAAAGCTTCTTATCCCTTTCACAGATGTAAGAGGAGGCAACTTTTCTATGACTTCGATCTTAGCTCGGTCCACTTAAATGCCATTGGATGAAATTTTATGCCCAAGTATAATGCCATTTTGTACTATGAAATGGAACTTTTCCCATTAAGCAGGAGATTAGTTTCTTCATATCTTTCTAAGATCTTATCAAGATTAGCCAAACAAGCATCAAAGGCATGACAAAAAATAGAGAAATCATCCATGAATATTATCGTTCTTTCCACCATTTTAGAAACTATGGTCATCATACATCTTTGGAAGGTGGTTGATGTATTGCATAGCCCAAAAGGCTTACTCCTATAAGTGAATGTACCATATGGGCATATGAATGTCATCTTTCCTTGATCTTTTAGTGCTATTTGAATTTGGCAATAGCCTATGTACCCATCTAAGAACCAATAGGGCATATGACCTGCAAGTCTTTCCAAATTTGATCAATAAATGGTAAGGGACAGTGATCCTTACGGGTTGCCAGATTCAACTTTCTATAATCAATATAGACTCTCCACTCCCATTACGACCTAGTAGGGATATGCTCATTATTATTATTGGTTACAACCGTCATCCCTTCTTAGGAACTACTTGGACTGGACTAGCCCATGGGCTATCAAAAATGGGGTAATTGATCTAAGCATCTAATAATTTTGCCATTTTCTTTATAATTACCTTCTTCATAGTAGGGTTAAACCACCTTGGATGTTCTATAGTAGCTTTGTGATTGTCCTCCATTAAAATTTTGTACATACAAAGTGTAGGAATAATCTTCCTAATGTTCGTTATGGTCCATCCTAAGGCTTTAAACCTATTCCTTAACACCCTCAATAGTTTTTCCTCTTATGTTTAGGCAAGTTCATTAAAAATGATAATCATAAAGGTCCTATCACTCTTCAAAAGTGCATACCTAAATGAGGGGGTAAAGGCTTAAGCTCAAGTTGAGGAGATTTAAGAATGAAAGATATGGTTACCTTAAAATATTTCTCATTGTACAAAAGCTCAATATGGGAAGAAGAATAAGCATCACAAATTTCTAGAGTTGGGGTACTCACCTTTATGACGTCTTCCTCTTTTTCTTTCTTTACACTTACCATGGTCACCATTTCAATTTTTAGGGTTTCTTCCTTTTCTTGAAAGACTTCTTTAGTTCACTCTTCGATGTCATCAATCTTTAAGCATTGTCTATCCTCCATAGGATTTTTGATCAACTTATACATATTAAAGACCACTTCCTAATCTCCTACTCTCAAGGTGAGTGTGTATTCCCTAACATTAACCAAAGCATCCCTTGTTGCTAAGAATGGTCATCCTAAGAGCAATGAGATTTCCCTATCCACCATTATGTTAAGAACTAAAAAATCCATTAGGATGATGAACTTGTCTATTTTGATGAACACATCCTCAACTATCCATTTAGGATAAATGATTGAATGGTTCACTAGTTAGAGGGAAATGTTGGTGAACTTCATCTCATCAATATCAAGTTTTCTAGCATTGTATATCCTCCGTAGGCTTTTTGATCACCTTATATATATTAAAGACCACTTCTTAATCTCCTACTCTCAAGGTGAGTGTGTATTCCCTAACATTAACCAAAGCATCCCCTGTTGCTAAGAATGGTCATCCCAAGAGCAATGTGATTTCCCTATCTACCATTATGTTAAGAACTAAAAAATCCATTAGGATGATGAACTTGTCTATTTTGATGAAGACATCCTCAACTATCCATTTAGGATAAATGATTGAATGGTTCGCTAGTTAGAGGGAAATGTCATCTCATCAATATCAAGTTTTCCAAAAATAGAGAAAGGCATTAGATTGATGCTAGATCCTAAATTAGAAATATATTTTTTTTAAAAAAACATGACCAATATCACAAGTATTGATTTGGATCATTTTGGGCATATCTAAAAATTATGCAAATTACTTATCCATTGAATTTTACTTATCTTGAAGGCAAAGGAGTGGGAGTTACATAAGGATGACCCTTTCATTAGGCTTATCCTAATGGATTGGTTCTTTTCTTTGTCTCCTTTGTCTCTTCCTCTACCCTTTGTTGAAGTTTCCTACCATTTCTTAAGGTGATGGCTTTCACTTGGTCCTTACGATTAGTTTCAAAATTGCTAGTTAAGGCATGTTAGGATATAAAACTAAGCATATTGGCTATTTGCCCACTTGGATCTCAAGGTTATGGATGGAATATAAGTGATTTTTGCTGGCTTGGTCCAATTTCGCCTTAATTCTCCTCATGTTCTCTTCATGTTGTTCTAGCATGGTATTGTTGAAGGTTATGAATTTCTCTAAGAGGTTTTCTAGGCTTGAATATTTTTCAAGTAGTTTGATAGTGAAGGTTAAAAACTAGGTGTTGCCCCTTGAGCTTTAAGGTTTAGGGTATTATTATTGGATGAAGAGAAATTGGGGTGATTTTGCTAACTAGTACTATAGGTATTGGAATATGGATTATTAGGCTGATAGTTGAAGTTCCCCATATAATTTACTTTCTCTTGGGCAAACGAATTCCCCTCTAGGCAACTAATATTTCTATACCTATTTTCCCCACGGAAATCACATATATCCTTCAAGAAGAAGAGGACACAACATTATAATTAAAATAACTCAATTATTTGGACAAAGTGGATACCTAAGGTTGCAAGGTTTGGAAGGCATCCATGTTGTGGATCTCTGCTACTTTCTTTGGCAAACTCCTCTCACGAGCTTAGTAGTTGTTATTTGTCATTATTTCAATAAACTCATAGGTCATAATAGTTGCTTTATCCAATAAAGATCCCTCAATTATTGTGTCTGTAGTGATTTTGATTTGCCCAAAAAGTCTATTATAAAAGGTGTGCATGATTGACCACTTTGGAATTTGATGATTTGGGCACCTTCTTAAAATATCCTTAAACAATTCCTAAGCCTCATTCAAAGTTTCCCTATCCAATTGGCTAAAAGTTATGATATTATTTCTAAGTCAAGTTGTCTTCACTGATGGGAAGTATTTAGCCAAAAAGGCTTGAGAGAGTTGATCCCAAGGAGTGATACTCCCAAGTTCTAAAGTATTGATCCATGCCTCAGCTGTGTTCTTGAGAGTGAATGTGAAGAGGTATAGTCTCACCGCATCTACAAACATTTATTTTTTGCCTAAAAGTGTCACAAATCTCTAAAAAATTAACTATGCTCACATTTGTGTTTTCATAGGAGAGACCATGGAATTGGAGAGTATTCGTAAGCTTTTGAATAAATGTCGGCTTAATCTCAAAGTTAATAGCATTAACGGTTGGTCGAGTGATAAACAACTGCAATACTTCAAGCAGAGGGGTGGCAAAGTCTTTTAAAGGTCGATCCCCTAGATTTGCCATCTCTTGATTTTGTTATTGTTCTCACCTTTTTTGGTTTAAGGTAGGTTCAATTTCTAGATAAGGAGGAAGTAGATCTTCTTCATTCTATTGATTTTGGGTTCTAGTCATACACCTAAAATAAAGAAATAAGAAATACAGTGAAAATAATAAAATTAAATTATATAGTAATATAGAAACAATAACTTAATATTAAAGTCATCGATCACTAATGACGATGCCAAAAACTTGAAGATGAGTGTGTGCTATATGAAACCCTTAAATTGTAAGTGCATAGGTTAAAAGTAATAAAGTATACTTACAAGTACGAACATCATTCCCATGAGGATTGCATTTAAGAACTAAGTATCTTATATCTTAGATTATCTACAAAATCGATAAAGGATAATGAATAAAGTTATAATTAAGAAATTAAACTAAAAACTATAGTAATGAGTGATAATTAAGGAAAGAGAATGGCTAGGGGTTCAATTTCACTTGATGATCTTCTATAGGCTTCTTAATCCTTGTCTTATTGGTTCATGCATCATGTGTTATTACTAAGTCACTAATAAAGTGATCACTTAATCCCTCAAGTTGAAATTGACATATAGAAGCATGTTAAGCTAAAGGTTCCTTAACTTTAAAGCTAAACATCATACAATTACCTCTCTAAGTAAGACTCCATAGACAGTAATGGTTTGTTAGGTTCCTCAACTCAATAACGAAGTAAATAAATTATTGAGGTTTCATTTTATGAAAAGCATGTTTGCATTGTCTATTCACAAAACTAAGATAATCAATGGTTAGTTAATCAATCAAGATGTACTTAACAATTGCTAGCACAAATAATGAATGAAACCAAGAGACTTAGATTAAGAAAACCAAACATAAATCAATCAAGATTTATTTACAATCATAGCTAAAATGAGTTTATTTCATAGTAAAATAGAAAGACAAAAAGAAAATAATCAATTTAGCCCTAATAGTAACCAGAAGATTTTTATTGATTCCTTTGATTGCTTGCACCTTTCTCTCTCTAAAAAATTGATGAAAAGCCCCGTTAAACAATGCACTTTTCCTTAGGATTTAACTCTTCTTTTATTTTTTATTCAACTTCCTCTTTAAATAATGTTATTGAGGTGTTAAGCTTCGGGGCTTCAAAAAGGAAGAATTTGGAAGGCTATAAAAATCTCATTTTTAGGTTCCGAGGGAGCATGATCGTGCCCATGGTGGAGCTCATTTGCAATTCGCTTATAGCAAAGGAAGCACAACTAAGCTTTTTCAGCGTGTTTGATTCATTTCTTGATTTGCTTTCATGCACAACATGTGCATGGCTATATTGCATGTTTCTATCCTTTCGATCATTCTCCTCTAAAGGAGTCACGATTGTGTTCTTGGAAGCATGGCCACACTCCTCTCAATGCCTTTTAACCCTAAATGAGGCATGATTATGCACATGGTTGTGTTTCACCTTTTTTTTTTTCCCTTTTATTCTTCTTTTTTCAATCCTTTGCCTACAAACACAAAATACCATCAATAAGGTTTAGTTAAAGGCAGGATTACATATTAATTCATAAATCTAGAAGGAAATAGCATGTTAGTTATTAGAATTATGAGACTAAACACTTGATTTATAAAAAAAAATACATTCATAAACTCTTCAACTACCATGAACTTTTTGTTAAAAACTCTATATGCTTTACTATTAGTGAAATAATTTAAAAATATGCCTTCATCCATTTTGGATGCAAATTTTCCAAAGTTATTCTTGGTTTTCAATATGTTGCACTTTTAACCAAATACTCTAAGGTATGAAATCTTAAATTTTCTTCCCTTCCATAATTAATAAGAAGTTTTATTTAAAATTGGTCTTTTGAAAAGATTGTTTAAAATATAGTAAGAAGTATTGATAACTTTTGCCTAAAAATATATAGGAATTGTTTACTTATTGAGCATTGTCCTAGCTATCTCTATTGAGGTTGTAATTTTTTCTTTCTATAACACAATTTTGTTATGGTGTTTTAAGGAGCTAAAAAACTATAATAAATACTAATTTCTAGATAAAAATTTTCAAATTCCTTCCTATAGTCACTTCTAATACTTGGAAAAAAGTACTTTTTCATTTTGAACATTTTTGTTAAAACTTTTAAAGGCATCAAAAGCATCACTCTTATGAGTTAAGAAAGTAACCCAAGTAACCTAGAGTGATCATCAACTAAAATATGTGCATAGTGCTTTCCACCTAAACTACTAATTCTACTAGGACTAAACAAATCCATATGAATAAATTAAAAAGGTCTAGAAGTAGTTATAACATTTTTTGTCTTAAAGGAAGACTTATGTTACTTCCCCATTTGACAAAGACCACATGTCTTATCTTTTAAGAACTTGACCTTTGGAAATCCATCCACTAGCTCATCATTGTATAGCTTTGAATTAGTTCCATACTTGCATGCCCTAGTCTTTTATGTCATAGCCAAGATTCATTACTAATAAAGACAAGAAACTTAAAGGTTTTGGCTAGCTAATTTCTGTAAGTTAATTATGTAAGTATTGTTATTTCTTTCTCCTTTGAATATCTCTTTGTCATCCATTACATTAGTGACAAAACATTCTTTAGATTTAAAGTGACTTTGTTACTTTCCTCACATAATTAGCTTGCACTTAGCAAGTAATCCTTTAATCCATAAAATAAGTAAATATCTTCAATAAAGGAACAATTATCCTAGTTAATTGATCTAACGCCAATTACCTTATCTTTAGCATTATTTTCAAATGTGATCATTCCTTTGTTCATCTTTTTCACATGGAAAAAAAGGTTAGCATTCTTGGTCATATGCCTTGAGCATCCATTATCTACATGTCAATCATCTTCTCTTGTTGTCGATTCAAGAAAACCTCATTGGAGTTATCCTTATAGGGCATGTAGCACAAGTTGGCTTATTCTTCTTCCTTTTTTTCACTTGAAGAGTTATCATCCCATATTGCCATGAAACCCTTTTTCTTCTCCTTGTCCCCTTTCTTCTTATTCTTTTTTTGTGGCATATTCCAATTTGATGTGATTATATTTTTCACATTCATAACAAGTGACTTTCTTTTCTTTCTTTTTCTTGATCAACTCATTGATCCTTCTTAACATCATGGTAAGTTCTTCATCTTAAAAGTTGATCCTATCAAAGAAAGGCTTGACGTAGGGATTTACCCCTTCATTTGCCATTTGATCTTTTCTCATATAATTAAGTCTTAAAAAGTGAGACCTCACTCTAATATCACCTATTGACCCTTGTGTACCAAAAAAGGAGGATTATATTACTAGATGATTAAAAGTTTTAGGGTTTAGATAACACTAAGGAATGATAAGAAAATAAAGAAATATAGGAAAGAAGAAAATAACACACAAGAATTATAGTAGTTCAAATATTAACCAACCCTACAACCACTCTTTAATTCTCAAATTGGGATTTCACTATCTAATAAGGAGTTTTATGAGTTCACTTCCTAAACTTAGTATTTAGGCTCACACCTAACCTTACTAGTGTCTTCCTAAGACTTATACTAGATCCTTATAAGTGTTTTTCCCGAAGGCTAATAATTAAACCCTTATAAATGTTTTTCATAGGCTCACACTCAAACCTTTACAAGTAACTAAAATATTACAAAGAATAAAACTTAAGGCTCTAAGAAAGTTTATATTACAAGGATGATTATTGGATACTTATTAGATGTATTAAATGCTTTTAGAGGTCATCTGGAGTGTGTGTTTTTCCCAAAGGCTAATAATTAAACCCTTATAAATGTTTTTCCTAGGCTCACACTCAAACCTTTACAAGTAACTGAAAGATTACAAATAATGAAACTTAAGGGTCTAAGAAAGTTTCTATTACAAGGATGATTATTGGATACTTATTAGATGTATTAAATGCTTTTAGAGGTCATCTGGAGTGTTATTTATAGTCTTCGTAAGCTAAATGATCATTACCAATGAATGAATAGCAAGACTTCTTCAACATCTAGCAAATTTTTGTTTAGTTTTGAGTCAATTATATTTTATGGTTGCAAATCTTCTTTCATAAGTGCGACAAACATTTCACAAATAAGACTCTCATTTAGTGGTATGGATCCTAGAATGTGCCTAACAACTACCAACATATGGCACTTCCTGATAGGGCATTCATTTTATCTTTTCTATATTAAGATTTTTAGGCATGATACTATAGTCTTGGTTGCAATCTTTATTTTGCAGGTTAAGTTGTGGTAATAATTTAGGTTATGAAATAATTTTTTATTTAAAAGTCTTAAAAAACATGGGTTATGGTCACAATCCCTCTCTTTTATCCTGATACCCTTGTCCTGGTTGCGATATCTTTTTCACTTGAGCGATTTTCAAGTCCTTTTTATTGCATAGAAGTTTTTCTAACTTTTTGAGTTTCAACACTTTTCTAACTTGAATTTATGCAAAAAAAATATACTTAATTGAAAATATTAGTATCTTTTAATTTGATTGTTAAATTCAAAATAAACATTGACTAAGTTAGATAACTGACATAGGTCAACATAAGTTTAATGAGCAAAATAGAAAGAATATAAAGTGGCTCAATAGTGGGTCATAAATGTCTATTACCTACCTTAATGATATCCCTTTACAATTCATGCCATAGAGATGGAGAGAGAACTTGGTGGCTGGGAGAAAGACTAACCAACTCCCTTCAAGGATTGGTTAGTAGGCATAATGAAAAGAGTAAAATAACATGTCAAAAGAAATAAAAAACTAAACGCATTTAAAGGTGAAACATTAGCTCATAGCCTCCCCTCATCATGTTCCATTTAACCATATGCATAAAAGGGATAATTAAGCTATGTTTAATGATAATAATCATTGCTGAATTATGTTTAATCATAAAATTTGGCTAATATTGATGGATATGGGTCCTTGATTGTTGTAACCTACCTTATCCCATCCATATTTAAGCTCAAATTGCAAAGAAAAGGATTAAATATCAAAGAAAGAAGAGAAAATAACACTACTGTGTATGGTGCCCATGAACAGTGTCAATAGTTTATATAGACCAATTGTGTATAGTGCCCATGAATAGTGTCAATAGTCTATACAGACTAACTGATGGTCTGTACAAACCAAAAAGATATCTATACAAATAATAAGGTGTCTGTATAGACCTCTAGGTCTACTATTGGTAAAAATTATGAAGAAAAAGAAAATAAAAAAATAGTAAGAAGAAAAGGGAGGTTAGCTTATAAGCCTTAGAGGCACCTTAAGTGATGTGTTTCTTATCTTAGATATAAAGGTCCCAATGCAAGAAAGGTTAAGCTTGGTCATTTACCGTGAACTTAAAATGTGGGTGAATAACTATAGGGTTTCTATGAAGGGGGTATATATTTAAGGTTTAGATTTTTAATTTCGTAGCAATTATTAAGGTAAAATTGGCCTCTTTCACCCCTCAACAAGTGAGGTATTTGTAGAGAAAAAAGGGTGAACCTATGCAATGCAACATAGGTTATACTATATTCTCCCCTCCCCCATCCCCCTCTCTCTCTTTTTTATGGATAATATGACTGAATATTCTAAAACATAAAGTTTTAAAGTTGCTTATACAACTAAAATATTATATGTATAAATAATTACTTAGTTGTATAGACAATTAGCTATCTCAGTCACTATTTTAGAAGCTTCCTACTATAAAGTTTTTAATGGGTTGTTTATGCAAATATTTGGATCAATTATACAACTAACTAAATTTACTGTATAGTCCTCTTATGAAATTTTCAAGATTGAGCTTTTTAAGTTTTGGTGTTTAAGTGTTAAGTTTGGTTCAAGGCTTGTCCAAGCTTTTGCCCCCTTCTAGATATTATTTTCTTCACTCTCTTAGGGATGAATTTAATAAGGTTCTTATTATTGGGGCTCACATCTTAGTAATGCAAAATCTAGTACTTAAAGTTTGTCCCCTATTTCATGAGACATGAAAAAATGACATTTTAATGAAAAATGGTTGTTGCATAAGGCACATCAAAGCATGCAACATAAATACTAGAGAAGGGATACGTAAAGACATGATTCTCTTAGTAACTCTTCTAGTGGGTGCTAAGGCTCTTGGTAGCTTTCTAGTAGCTCTCTAACAAGTGTTGGGGTTCTTGGAAGCTCTCTGGCATTTGTCTTCGAATAATTCTCTATCAAGTATTGGAGCTCTTGGTCGCTCTATAACATATAATAAGGTGGCATTTATCTTCCAAAAATTCTCTACTAGGTACTAAGACTCCTAATAGCTCTCTAGAAAATACTAAAGTGGCATTTATCTTTTAGTAGATCTAGTTGGTACTAAGATGGTATTTAATCTTTTAATAGCTCTTTAGTAGGTATTAGGGCTTTTAACTACTCTCTAACACGTACTAAGGTGATGTTTTTCTTCTAATAGGTCTTTAGTGAGCACTAGGGCTCTTGGCATCTCTCTAGTAGGTACCAAGATTGTATTTATTCTCCAATAACTCTTTAGTGGGTATTGAAGTTCCTATTTCATTCAACTTTTCTCTTATGCTCTTAGGCTTCTAACCTATTTCTCATAGTTTTACCTTTTGACGCTTAAGTTTTTTTTTTTTTTTTTGGTTTTGCCCTCTAGCATTTTCTGAGTTTTTCATTGGTTTTTCCTTTTAGCATCTTTTTAGATTTTCTCATAATTTTACCCTAACATCTCCTTATTTTCTTTTGGTTTTGCCCTCTAACATCACTCTAAATTTATCTTGGTTTTTCCCTCTGACATCTTTTTATAGTTCTCTTGACTTGTCTTAAGGTTTTTCTCTATTCTTCTTCTATTTTTTTTTTATCCTCTTTTGGTTTTTCCTTTGTTTTCATCTCTAACATACCCTTTAGTTTATTTTTCCTTTCTTTTTTCTTTCTTTTTTTCTTCTTCTTTTCCTTTCTTTCCTTTCTTTCCTTTTCCTGCCTCTTTCTCTTTTTGACTTCCCTTTGTTCCTTTTTTTTTTTTCTTGTTCTTATATTCTTTTTCTTCTTTCACTTTTCTTTTTCTTTTTCTTTTTTTTTTCTTTTTTGTATAGTCATCATTATTTATATAAACCATAAGTTGGATGCATAGATAACTAATAGAAGGATGCAGAGAACTGCCATAGATAATTTTGCAAACACATGGATAGATCCTTTAATTATTTGTATATACAAGACAGTTGTTTGTACTGATCACTTATGGTTATATATACCTTAGTAAGCCTCTTTTGTCTAATTCTCCATATCACTTTCATTTTCTCACTTTTCCTTTTGTCTTTTTCCTTTTAACTCTTCCTAAGCTCTTAGGCATTTTCCTTAGAGGTTGTGTCATAATGGATCATAATATTGCCCCATTTCTCGATTATCTTAACGTTGTTGCCACTGATCTTGAAACAAACTACTCAATAATTGATGAGTTATTAGCCCTAATTGCCAGTTGTAATTTTGTTTCAACCTCTCCTTTAGAGGATATCCATTCAAAGAGCTTTTCAAAAGGTTTAAAGTTTTAAGTGCCACTAGTGTATGATATGCCCTTTCATCTATTTAACGCCACTTCTAGCGAGGTTAGTCTTTTCTTCCTTATTTATTATTCATCTTAGCTTTCAACTCTTGTATGCAATTCTTTAGATTAGTCCTCTACCTTTTAGTTTCTAAGGTACATACCTATTATTCCTTATGCTAAACATTTTTTTGTCGTTTAGACTTAAATCTCCTTTTTGTGACTTAGTAGGATTCATACTTTACACAAAATATTGGTCTTTGATTCTATAGTTCAGCTACTATGATTATTTATCCATAATTTTTTAGTTGTGATTTTCTTGTCAAATTGGTTTGGTATTTTATCATGGTTGCCTCTATTTGCTTACTTACCTATTTATTTTATACTAATTACTTTATAGGGAAATGCAACTTTCATAAATGTTGATAGGTCTATAGTTCTAATTGTTCCTAGTTCTAGAGGTTTCCCCTACTAATGCATGATCGTACTATGTTGATCAAATTGCTATATTCTTTGTTTTCCTTCTGATGCATGAGTTAAAGAGCAATAGTGCTACCATCATTACCTTGTAGAGCTTTAGATGGACACCATCCACTCCTTTTACCTACTATAAATAGGTGATATAACATTCATACTTGCTGACTTTACCTGTATGATTGGGATCTCCTACTATAGAATACCTATGCACATCAATGCTAGGGTTTATGTTGAGACCCTTTACAGGAACTATATCGGGAGCATGCTAGGGTTCATCCCTACTTTAAAGGGAAAGAATGGTCTTATTCAGTCTAGCATCCTCTATGATCTCTCTAGCACTCTTTTCTTGATGCCTAAAGACATAATAGAGATCTACTTACTATTCACCTCATAGGATTTACATCTAATGGGTCACTATGATTGGGGGTCTACCTTAGTGGCCTATCTCTATTAGTCCTTAGACTGTTTCTGTCACAAACTATCATACATGAAGGGTGTTTGGTGAATACTTGATGTATGAACTTTTCACTCTTATATTTTGATTAACGATTCCTTTTATATATGTTAAATTGACTAACTTCTTTTTAATAGATTTGAGCCATGGAGATGGGCCTGGTTGAGGGCAACAATCCTTTACTAGGCATGAATTTCTACTACTTATAATTCTAAAGCTAAAGTGGAGCTCAACATAAAGAGATGAATGACGTGTCACACCATGCTTGCTTGAACAAGCTTTAATGAGACTGGGTACGTATTTATGTGTGCATAGTTACAAAGCTAGTTTTTTAGAATATATAAAATTTGAGATATTTACAATGTGTTATTTATTTTTATCCTATAACTTTGACTTAGGGCGTGGGCCCTTAGATATATGAAGTGAGGAACTGGTAAGGATGGAGGAGTGCTCCTATGAGTATTGACTATTAGTCGGTACCTACATTAGGGAGTGGTACATCAATGAAAGGATGTTCTTATAAAGGGAGGGCCTTAACAATCATTTAATAGCATATGATCCTCCTACGTACTTATGCATAAAATTATTCAGTATTATGTTGGAAAGGTGGTATTGACAGGAAAGCCTAAAGAGGAACTAGTGACTAGTGATGTTAGATACTAGAGGTGGATGGCTGATTCACTCCTAGGTGCCACCGAGGTGATGTCGACACATCTTCAATCCTTTTTCCTATCATGAAAAGCATTATATAATGGTGCTTCATCATGGAGCTTAAGGAACAAAAGTCGACCAAAAAGAGTGCTTTCGCAGTAGTCACCAATATAAGGGAGCTATAAGAGAGCCTATGCTTCAAGGCTTATTAGGGTAGAGCTAGTGATTATAGGTGAGCTAGATGCCCTTTTAGATAGCATGGTGGAGTCTTGTTGCTTTATTACAATGGACGTTTTGTTATCGTTGGTGCACCTTCGCTCTAGCAAGTGCCTTTCATGTAAGTTTCCCATATTTTTATCGATTATGTTGTTATTCCATTATTCATTATTTATTGACTTAAATTATTTTTATACATATTCTTCAAGTCTAGGTTGACCACTTGATTGACCTGATAGAAGCCCTACAAAAGATGTACACATGCCATACTAAGGAGATATAAGTAATAAGTTAGTTAATGTTCGAATGATTATATGTATGTATGTGTGATTATGCCTTAACCACATATATCTCTTATGTCGTATCATTCTAATAGGAGATCATATGAAGAGATCAGGAGCTACTGAAGGTGTGAGCAAAGTTGGCCCATGTATAGGCACACCTTTAGGACTCGAATGCAGATGATAATGCTTATGAGGATAAGGACTAGGCATCTTCTCACTTTTTTTGTTTAGTGTAGGAACCATTGTGCATTTCTAAATGATTTTGAACATTGCTCAACTTTTTTCTTTTTCTTTTTAGATTTTAGGACTTTAGTATCCCTAATTTTGTAACAATTTGAAATTATTTATTTATGATAGCAACATTTTCTTTTCTTGCATCATTATATGCCTGGTTATTTTGATGCATCTTAGTATGTGTTGTACTATATTGCCATCTTGTTCATATGCATGCCCTATAATTGCCCTCTATTATTCTCCAAAATCTATCCTTATAACAAGTAACACCATAATTCTGCCTCTAATGTTAGTGGTTTGTGCAGACAACTACTTGTCTATATAGATAACTAACTAGGTATATACAAATAATTTTAATATTCATGCAACTACCATCTTTTATCCCTTAAAAGCTCCTCATCATCTTCTCTTTCCTTGATTTTTATGTAGCCATCATCCATTTTTTACTTAAAATTAATTGCTAAAGAGTTTCTAAAAGCCTTCAAGCCCTATTGGTCTTCTCTTTCCTGATTAAGCTTTTGAGTTTTATGTTATCTTTTTATCGTTAAGCTTAACTCATACTTTTTACATGCAACTTATAGTTTTGAGACTCATCTAGTCATTCTTTTCATTTTGGAGATACAGAGATCTGCCTGTTGTTCAATGCTTAGATTACTCGCATATCTATTGGATGATTAAGCTTCTTTATCTACCCTACGACAAGGTGGCTTTGTATAATTTAGGAGAGGAGAAGGTGTTGTTTTCCTCTTTATTGATGTTGCACCATTGTAGGAGTGATTCTAAAGTAGCTTGGGCTTGAATGTTATTAGCATTATTGATGGGTGAGTATCCGCTTCATAGAGATGATGACGAGGTGGATTTTCATACACTTAGGCTCATAGAGGAGATAGAACTAGGCAAAACACTAGTATTAGTGATTATGAGTGAGACTTTGATGGATATGGACAAAGTTATCTTAGGTAGCGCTGTAAACTATTTGGTTTCAATAAAAAAAAAATTAAACCAAATTTACTAATTTAATTCAGTTTGATTCGATCGAAATTAAAAATTAGTTCAATTTAGTTTTTTATTTAAAAAATTTTGATTGATTTGATTTAGTTTGATTTTAATTTTTAAAACAAAATCGAGTTGAATAAATTAATTTTTATAAAAAAATGATAAAAAACATAAATATAATTTTTCTTAAAAATAAATTAAATTTACTTTATATATACTTATATAATTAATATATGGTAAATTCATTTCATATAAATAACCAAAATAATATGATTTATATTAAAAAAAATCAATTGAAAACAAATCAAACTAATTAAACCAAACTAAATTTGGTTTAGTTCAATTCAAATCATACAAAATTTTTATATAGTTTATTTTTAAAGATTTAAAGTTCAATTAATTTAGTTTTACTAAAAATCAAATAGAACCAACCGATGGACATCCCTAGTCTTAGGCGTCAGTTAATCTTTCTTAGGAGTTCTTTGCTTCTTCAAGTATACTTCTCTCATAACCTCCTCTTTTCTTTATTTTTTTTCTCTTCATTATTATTTTTCTTTATTTTTTCACTTTTTTCTATATTTTTATTTTTCCATTCTAATTTTTATCTAAATTGCCCTTGTAGGTTTTTAATCTAACAAGTGACTCAATTTTGCCTAGGTTGTTCTTTTTAGATTTTGACCTAATGAGTTTTTTTTATCGATTATAGGAAGGATTTAGATTTATTAGAGGCTTTCACCATAGAGGTAAGATGGTATTTCTCATTGCATCATTCACCTATTAAAACCCATTTCTTATATGATAGAGTGGACCAAGTGGTTGTCCCACATCTCTGACCATGGCATTCACTAAACATATCCTTGGTGGAGACTAACTGGATCAGCTCTGAGGACCTATGGTAGTTATGTGATCATACACTCCCTATCTTCCAACACTTTTTATGATCATTCTCAAATTTGATGCTAGTTTGGAGTTCTCCAAATTTAATGGGCTTTCTTCCTCTCTTACAACGGGATCACTCACTTAGCACTTATTGGACAAGGTGGACACTACTTGGGCTAATCATTGAGGCTACCATTTTCTCAATATCAGGGAATTTACTTTTGATGATGTTGATTTTCATGCATGCTTGCTCAAGACATAGGTGACATAAGGTATTAGGGCATTATAAGCCATACATTAGTAGCATAATTTCAAGAAAACTTTTATATTTTAGTCATTTCAAATGCATGTATGACAAAAGTTGCTTTGGATTATGATAACTTATTTCCCTTCAATGTCATGCTCTCACATGAATCATCTCATTTCACATGTTCAATATTAAGTCTATACATATTTCACCATTTTTAATAAAAATCTACACTAAAATATCTTATTAATTTTGCTAATTGTTATTCATTGATGCTCTACATCTATACTTTGCCTTTAAGGTTAAAGTATTATCACCTTATTGTTTGCTACTTGGTTCTAAAATCTTCTTGTTATCATCCTTGTCTACTAGTCTCTCTCTCTCTCTCTCTCTCTCTCACACACACACACACACACACACACGCACACATACACACATGAAACAACTTTCAAGGCAATCCATGTTCACAAGCTCAAAGAATTCATTCCCAACTAAATCTGATACCTTCGTTGTTCCACCTGTGTATACTACTTAACCATGTAAAGACTTTTTCAATTTGGTTTGAACTTTTACCTTAGGTCCGAAGCTTATGAAGGATTTCTTTTAACACTAAGTCTTATATCTAATTATACCTAACTTGACCCTTTCATTAATGGTGTGTGCCATCCTCTTCTAATATAATTATATATGATGTAGAGCTTTTAACATTTTCTCATCCAACAATGCTACCAAATCATACCTATTCCTCATCCATTAATATTTTAGGATTGTTGCGTTAAGTAAGATCCAAAGGAATTTCATCAAAATTTCTAATGGTAATATTACTTTCATTTTGTACACCAAAAAGTAAGGTGAATTTAACCCTTTCATTAAAGGTATGTGCCATCCTCTTCTAATAAAATTATCTATGATGCAGAGCTTTTACATTTTCTCATCAAGCAATACCAGCAAATCATTCTTATTCCTCTTCTACTAATATTTTAGGATTGTTTCTTCAAGTAAGACCTATAGGGATTTCATCAAAATTTCTAATGGTAATATTACTTTCATTTTATACACTAAAAAGTAAGGTGACTTTCTCATGGATGATCTAATAGTGATGTGATATCTCTATAATGCAAAAGGTAGTTTTTTTCAACTAGGTCTTATATGTTTTCACCATTTTGGCTAAGATGGTCTTGACATTCTTATTAGATGACTTTATAGCTCCACTTTCTTATATCCTATATACCAAAAAGGTGGATTACTCCGTATTTCTTTAAAATTGCCTTGACCTTGCCTTGGAAGTGAACACCATTATCTATCGCAACATAGTGCAACATATTATAACAAAATATGAGATTCTTCTCTATAAATTTGGCCACCTACTTTGCTCCCATTTTCCTAAATGACTTAATTTTTACCTATTTTGAGAAGTAATCAATTACTACTATGTTATACTTATGCCATTTAATGGATGTTGGCTTTACCTCTTTGATAATGTCAATGTCCCATGCCATAAATGGTCATGGTAAAGTCAAACTCTACAATTCTATAGAAGGCAAAAGATTAATGCTTTCATAGATCTAGCATTTATGGTAACCCCTTGCAATCTTAATATAATCTCCCTCCATTATAGTATTAAAGTGCCCCAATTTTGGGATTTTCTTGGCCAAAGTTACCCTTAATTCTATATGGACCATATACCCCTACATGCATTTCTTTCATAACCCTTCTAACTTCTTCCTTAGTCAAACAATTTAAATGGAGCCCATATGACGTTAGTTTATAAACCACACTGTTGTTAATGATGAACTATGATGCCAACCTTTTGATGGCATTTCTATCATTCTTGTATGCCCTGTTAGGATAGGGTTTATCTTCCAAATACCTCTGTATGTCATAATATCCCAGCTTATCATCTACCGATATTTGCATTACCTTTTTACTAGTGTTACAAAGTGCTCTTGATTTGATTATGAGCAAAACTTCATTGACTTGTTCCTTGGCTTGTCCCAGATGGAAACCAAAGTACCCAAGACATCTGACATCATATTTTCTTCCTATGGAACATAGTGAAATGTAATTCTCTAAAAGTTTTGAGTCAATATCTTCATGTACTTTAAGTATGGATTCAGCTGCTCTTTTTACAATTTTTATTCTTTCTTGACTTAGGAGATCACCAACACAAAATCCCTAAACACCTTTACTGTTTTGACCCTTATCTAAACTAGTGATTCAAGACTAAATGCACATGCCTCATATTTTTCCATGTCATTGGTTACTCCAAACTCAAGCTTTTTAGCAATTAGAAGTATTGTGCTTTAACTGAGACAAGGATCGCTCCAACTCCTGCTCTTCTCATGTTCACTGCCCCTATCAAATACATCTTCCATCCCTAAGCTTCTATTGCCCTTAAATTTTCATCAAAAAATTTAAATAAATTTTGTTCTCCTTTGTAATGGGATGCTATGATAAGTATTCGACGACCACCTTTTTCTTATTCACCTTATTCTTTACATACTTGATATCAAATTCTATAAGAAGTATCAACTATTTTTTCAACTTTTTTACTAAGGATGGTACTTTACATAGGTATTTGACTATGGCCAATTTGAAAACTACCTTTAATGATTAAGATTGAAAATAATGTCATAAATTTTTAATGGCCCAAACCATAGCCAAACATATCTCATCAACTTGGTTGCATTTTTTTCTCATAAGGCAAACACTTCTTATTGAGATAGTACGTTATGTGCTCATTCCCTTTGTTATCTTATTTTGTTAACATTGCCCCTATAGATATGTCCTTAACTATTAAGTATAAAATCAATGGCTTTCTTAACTTTGGCATGCTTAATATTAGTGGGTTTGATAAGTTAGGAAAGTATGAGCATTATGCATTCATTCATGGATGGTTTTTATTTTCTAAAAAAGCCTCCTAACAATATTCCTTCCACACCACTAATTGATCCTTTCTTAAAAGCTTGAAAATGTGTTCATAAATTAGGCCAGTCTTGTAATAAATCAATAGATATACTCTAAATATGCTTTAAAAATCCATAAACCTCCTTTTTTGTCATAGGTGTTGACATTTTTTAGATGGCCTTAACCTTATTAGGGTCCACCTTAATGCTCTTTTTACTCACTATATGACCCAATAACTTTTTTAAAATGACTTTAAATACATACTTATTTGGATTCAGCCTTAGGCTATTATTGATGCACCCTTTGTAGGAACTTTTCTAATGTCTTAAGATGATCCTCATATGTATCAAACTTCACCATCATATCATTAACATAAACATCAACCTCTTTATGTATATAAGTTATGAAATAGCATGGCTGACATCCATTCTTCTATTGCTCTAATATTTTTTGGCCTGAATAGCATCATTGAGTAATAGTAAGTCCCTTACTTAGTAATATAAGCTATCTTGATCTCATTTGTTATGAACATAAGAATTTGATTGCACTATAAAAAACCATCCTTGAATGAATGCATAACACATATAACGACACTATCCACCATTATATTTTAGTTTAAATAGCATCATTGATAATATTAAATCCTTCGCTCGATGATAAAAGTTGTCTTAACCTCATTTGTTATGGCCATAAGAATTTTTTTGTACCTTAAAAACCATCCATGAATGAATGCATAATGCTCATAGTAGCACTTTCCATTACAATATCAGTATGAGGTAATAAAAAGTCATCTTTGGTGCAAGCCTTATTTAGGTCCCTATATTTGACACACATTCTTATCTATCCATACTTCTTAAGTACCGATACTATATTGGTTAACCATTCTAATAGTCTGTTACTTTTAAAAATTTATTTAGCTACTTTTTCTTTCACTATTCATGCCCATTTTTGCTGTAACCATTGTTTTACTATTTTCATATGCTAGTAGTTAGGGATTTTATGCTCATATCTTCATAGGTCCATGTGAAGATTCATTGGTACTTCCTCAATAGCTTCTTGAATTCCCTTCTTTCTTTTTGATATGGCATCACTTGTGATTAGCAAAATTTAAGATATTTTTGTATGTCAATATTAAAAATAGTGGTATACATAGAATTAATATTAAATATGCTTATGAAATTATGCATGTCATACATTATACTATCATAAAAGACATCATATAAGTAGGCAAATTTATCATCTATTGCTTTGAATTTTGAAAGGAATGCATCATCATTCTCAAATAAACTAAAATAAAGAACATTTATAATATCTTTATTAAATGGTACTTTTATAGTAGTGACTAGAGTTTAAGCTCTCCCCTTATATATTGTACTACTTTTTATCTTCTTTCTTTTATGCCATCACATTAATCTATTCTTTTGTATAAAAGAGAGCTTCAGATGGTCACTAATTGGTTGCTCATTATCCTTATCGATTGTCTCCTCAATACCAACTATTACCTTGACAACCCCTTCAAAATGTAATGACCAATTCATCTTAGCTCTGATACCAATAACTGTAACAGCCATATTCATTTACATAACTCATATCATTCATGTTCAAAATACATATGCACAAAGGTTTTATCTATCCTACACACAATCAAACATTTACTTGATGTACATATATGTCTATGACACAAAGAGAAAGAGAGTTTGGATTCAGCCAACGACCTGTGGTCCATATGCCTCAATGTAACACTGAAAGCACGAAAGTGTCAAATTCTTATTCTTCAGTATCTAAAAAAATTTTGCGATTTGGTGAGTCGCAACTCAGTGAATAAAAACAATAATCAAATTCTCATGGCATAATCCATAATCAAATATCATTAAGATACATTACAAGTATAACAATTAACTATGCAAGTGCAAATGCAATAGCTTTGTTTTTGTCGTGACCGAGCAAGGCAAACATTGCTCCCGAGATATTCATGTGATTCATGTAACATATGATTTGGGACCTATTGGTCCATCTTCCTGT
>CATIWR010203382.1:0-12724 GCA_949677035.1 Omphalea diandra | reverse complement strand
AATTCAATCATATATACATGTAATAGAACATAATCATATTATACAATTATCACATACACCCATTGAATCCAATTATGGTTTTTACTCACCCACATTGAATCCAATTATTGTTTCTACTCACCTTATGATGTGACTAACCTTTATGGTAGGTTTGGTTCTCTCTCTAGGACTTTCTCAAAGTGTTGAGATCCTAGAATTTGATACATACATGGTTATAAGTATGTCAAAATGATTATGAATGCTTGGTATGTAGTTATGGCATGATCCATGCAAGTGTACCTAGTGTTTATACATATTTTCCTTATATGGTAGCCTGAGCTTGCTACACAGTCATAGTAATAACTCTAGTTATACTTATCCAAATGGCTTGATTCTTTTTTTTAAACAAATTAGACATATAATGGGACAACATATTAAAATTTCAAGCTAATATCAGATACACATAAAATGTGGTGAATTTTTAAGTGTTGTCCTGTTGCAGTGTCCTCTTAGTTTGAATAGGTCTTACTCTCTTAGGTGTATCTCAAATTGTACTAATCAAATTGCAATAATATTCTACCATCAGTTACAAAACATATAAATGAACATTTTTCATATTTCATTCATTATCTAGTTTAGTCTATAAGGTCACCAAAACAAAGGACCAATCTCAAAGCAAGTAGGTTCATAACATGTTGACAACTAGTCATGATAAAGCGACAATATCTCAGCAACCATGCTGGATTTAGCAACAATATTTCACACATATAAATATTAGACATAAATATACAACTTTTAAGTTTGGACCATCATCAAATTCTGAGTCTATGGTCATCAAATTTTTGGAAAACCGAATTAAAAGAAAGGTAGTGTGTCATTTGGGTAC
Organism: Omphalea diandra; assembly: GCA_949677035.1. NCBI lineage: Eukaryota > Viridiplantae > Streptophyta > Magnoliopsida > Malpighiales > Euphorbiaceae > Omphalea > Omphalea diandra. Next base: position 11,859 of record CATIWR010203382.1, on the reverse strand, counting down.
AAATTCAGTCCCAATCAATGAGCCATATCTCTTTCCACACAACAAATTAATCAAAATTGCTTAACAGGTATTTAGAGGAAATATAAGCCTACAAGTTTCATGTTTTGCACTCTATCAAAATCAGAACATAAAGCCATCAAAATATAAGAAAATAGAAGACTAAGATCATCTTGGTTCGAATTTGACCTAATCCTACTGAAGGGGTCATATCTCTTAACACACACAGAATCAAGAAAAAATGTTGCATACACATTTTTATGAGACATAAGGCTACAAATTTCATGCTTTTCACTTTCCCCAATTCCTCTTTTAGGGTTACAAAATTATGGGTGAAAAATTCTGCTCTAACAGCAAAATCAATGGAATCAGCTCTTATTCTCTTAGTTTATAACTTCCATCCAAGAGCTCTACCTCAATTACTCCATAATTCTCACTAACCATGCATGATTAACATGTCATGAGAGGTTAATTTCAATTGAGAAGAAGATAAATTACTTACCTATTGTCCCAGAATTGGAAAACCTTTGGCAGCCCACACTTCTTCCTCTCATTCTTCTTCTTCTTCTTCCTTTCTTCCTTTCTTTCTTTCTTCCTTAGCTCTCTCTCTCTTTCATCTGGTGTAATTTGACCTTATCCCTTCTCTTTCCAGCCCATAATGGCAAATAATTGTAATTTGTATTCTTACTCTAATAGAACAAAAGATTAGTGGCTTGTTCCTATTGGTTGAAAGTTAAACAGTTTTGCTTTTAGTCCCTTTTCTTCATTCCTTTATCACCTTCGTCCATTCTCTAATTTCTAGATGCTCTTTATACTTTTAGATAAGCTCTTAAACAACATTATTTATTATGCCATAATAAGCACATAACATGAAATAATTTGTCATATAACTATGCAAACACTGCATATATGTTCAAGTATTCGAAATGTAATGGTGCCATTGTCATTGTCGTGTTTTTACAATTCACATGTCTAAATGATTATTTATCTTGTGCATATGTTCATGTGAGATTTCATATCATTTGATACAGTGCATATGCTCATATGTGATTTCATATCATTTGTACAATGAATATATTCATGTGATAATGCCAATGAATATGGATAGGGATGTTACATACCATTTCTTGAAGGGTTCTAATTTTCCTTCCTACTACCCATTTTATTATGAAGTTCTAGGAGTTGAGAAATTGTTTGAGATACCATACCCATCATAGAGACTATGAAACTTAGCATTCTCAAACTCGCCTCCATGGTCACTTCTAATAGAAGAGATTTTCAAATCATTTTGGCTTTGAATTCTCTTGGCAAAGGTTTTAAAAAATCAAAACAAAAGTCCTTATATGGAAGGAAAAACACTTAAGTATATTTAGAATAATCATATATAATGACAAATGCATAATGCATGCCTCATTAACTAGCTACCTTAGTAGGCCCAAAATGATCCATGTGAAGCAATTGCAATGGTCTAGTAGAACTTGCCTTGTTTTTAGCTTTAAAGGAGGATTTGATTTGTTTACCTCTTTAACATGCTTTACAAACTCTTTCTTTTGTAAACTTTATTTTTGGTAGACCTTTAACTAAGTCTTTTCTTTTTAGCCTTCTAAGGAGTTCCATGCTACCATGTCCTAGCTTTCTATGCAAAGCTTTTCCTTGATCAACTATTGAACTAACACTTTTTATTATGGTTAGCAAGAGAGTTTAAGTCAATGACATAAATATTATGAACTCTTCTACCAATGAGGAAATTTTTGTTATCATTCATCCTTGATACATAACATGCCTATGGCTCAAACATGACTATAGTCCTTTATCATACAATTCATTTACACTTAGCTATTTGTGCTTGAGTCTATTAACAAGTAATACTTTATAAAGGATATGAAAGTCATCTTCCATACCAATTTTATCAATGTCGACAATTTTAGCTTTACCATTATCTTTAAAAAACATTTTTCTAAGACCTTTAATATTTCCAAAATGTGAGAATAACTTTTTTCTCTTATCATATGCTTTGAACATCCATTGTCAAGATACCATTCTTGCTTTCCAACCTAGGATTTTAATCACATATGTAAAAAAAAAAAAAAAAAAAGAAAGAAAGTTATATCTTAGGTACCCAAACCTTATTGGGTCCTAAGGGATTAGCTCTTTCTAACTGTTCATAATGCATTTTGAATTGGCAATGATAGGTAATGAGGCCATATATACCACAACAAAAACAATCATCATGAAAGTGTGCTGGCATTCTACTACTAGGTGGAACATGCATATAGTGTCTCTTAGACTGATAGCTCCTTTAAGTAGTATGTGTAGACGTATATTTCATGTGAGGAGCTCTCTTGTGTTGTATGTGTGCATACTTATAATTGTGCTAAGTTTGGTGCTTTTGCACCCTTTGCCTCTTAGGCTTATAAGAATGATACATACATACATAATTTCCTCTAGGATGAGCCTTTCCCAATTGTGTGTGATAGTGTTAAGACTTTCCTCTTGTACCACTATTCTTTGCATTTCCCTTTTTGGAAGCCTTTGGTGTCCTAATGGAATTATAAATACTATTCACTTTAGCCTTAACAAAGACTATTAAAGAAGTTAAAGGAGTAGTTAAAGTAATTTCTTTGTAGCCTAATCCATATTTTATGGATGGACTCATTGGAGCCTCAAGGATGAAGTCTATCTTATCATTTCCTTTAGTGAACTTACTGAGATTTTCCTTTAGCTTAAGGTTCTCAATTGTGAGAGACTCCGCCTATTTTGCTAGAACTTCTTAACCTTTAGCACATTCATTCAACAATTTGTTCTCTATTTGAAGAGAGGAAGTACTAGACTTGAGAGTCTCAATGCTCCTTATAAACAACTATTTTTATTTACTAATCATGACATTTATGTCCAAAAATTTATATGCATAAAGGTTAATTTAGCATACATATAAAATCTAACATGTATTTAATGTACATATATGTTAACTAATGTTGAAGGCTGGTAACCATAAACTGATTCCTATCTAGGTATATATACATCACATAAGGAGAAAGAAAGTTGAAATTCAGCTAACAACCTGTGCTCCACGTGTTTATTTGTAAAATTTTATGCTCTAAAGTACCTAAACCTTATGCTACAGTGTATGAAAAACATAATTTTGATTTGGTGAGTCATGACTCAATGAATAAAAATAATAATCAATTTTTTATGGCATAACCAATAATCAGTATCATCATGATGCATTATAAGTATAAGAATCGATTATGCAAGTGCAAATGCAATAAATTGATTTTATCATGATCTTGTATGGTTAACACTACTTTTGAGAATTCATGTGATTCAAGTGGCATTTGATTTGCTAGCCAGCATATAATAAATGAATCATTTGATTAATAACATATGCCAATAGGACATGTGGTCTCTTTTCCAAGTGATTTGCAAGTGTTTGACAATCGGTCACAACATCCTTTTAGTTCCATATGTTAAGTGTTCATTCACAATGACATACCAAGTAAACATTAAGATTATATAATTCTCAGTTGACTTGTATTCACATATAAAATGTCACAATTCAATCACATATACACATAATAGAACATAAGCATATCATAAAATCATCACACATATACATTAGAATCTAATTATGGTTTTTACTTACCTTTGATGCGACTGATCATTATGGTTGGTTTGGACATGTCTATTGACCTTACTGAATATGTTGAGATCCTAACATTTTGCACATATATCTTTATAAAATGTCAAAATAAGTTTGCTTTGATGGTATGCACCTATGGTCATGTTCCATGCAAATGGACCTAGTATTTAAGCTTATTATTCTTGTATGCTAGCCTGACCTTGTTGCACTCTTACTATAATAAATCTTGATATACTTATCCAAATGACTTGATTCTTTTCTTTTTTTTTTTTTACATAAACTATACATATAATGATACAACATAATCAAATTTTAAGTCAATATAAGACATAAAAGAAAATATGATGAACTTTATGAATTCTGCCCTATTTCAATGTGATCTCAATCTAATTAGATCTTACAATATTAGGCATATCTCAAATTGTACAAGTACAATTGAAAAACTGATTTAGTAGAAGTTAAAAAACACAAATAGAATAATTTCTCATGTTTTATACATGAGCTAATTCAGTCTATAAGGTAACAAAATAAGCGACCAATTTTAGGGTGAGTAGGTTTCAATGCATTGAGAATCAGTCATAATGGAGTAACATCTCATTAACCATGATAAATTTGGCAAAACTATTTTATGAGCATGTATATTATACATAAATATACAACTTTCAAGTTTGACACCTCATCAAATTCCCATTTTATGGCCATCAAATTCTTGAAAAACAGAACTAAGAGATTGAATAGATTTCATCAAGTTCAGAGTCAGTCACAATCAAAGAGTAATATCTCTTTCCACACAATAAATTAAGAAAAAATGTTTTACATAAATTTAAAAATGATATGACCCTATAAGTTTCATGTTTTTTACTTTGTCTAAATCTAAACATAAGATTATCAAAATGTATGAAAACAACTAGACTGAGGAGATTTCAATATGTTGTGGACCAGCACTAATGAAGTAGTTATAGCTCTTCACGTAAACCAAATTAAGCAAACTATTTCACATGCATTTAGATAAGGCATAAAAATACATGTTTTATATTTTACACTTTCCCTATTTCCTCTTTTAGGGTCATGAAATTGTAGGTACAACAATTCGTTTTAACAACAAAACCAACACAATCAACCCTTGTTTCTTTTAGGCTTTAACCTCCGTACATCAGCTTTACCTTAAATTCCTCCCTAATTCTTCCTAATCATGAATGTCTAATATGTAACGAGGAACAAATTTCATGTGGAAAGAAGATAAAATCACTTACCTTTTTTTTACCAAAAGTAAAAAACCTTAAGGTTTCTTCCAAGCTAGCTCACTTTTCTTTTTCGTCCTCTTCTTCTTCTTCTTCTTCTTCTTCTTCTTCACCTTTCTTTCTTACTTTCTTAGCTCTCTTCCTTTTTCTACACTCCTTCATATTTTTTCCTCTCAAATCTACTCTAAAGGAATAAAAATTTAATTTGTATACCTACTCTAATAAGACAAAATCATGATATCTCACTACCATTGGTTGGAAGTTCAATATTCCTCTTTTAGTCCCTTTTCTTCACTCCTTCATCACCTCTATCCATTTATCAATCCCCGTATGATCCTTATACTTTTCAATAAACTATAAAACACCATTTTCTATAATATTATAACATGCACACAACATATGATAATTTGCCATGCAACTATATAAACATCACATCTATGCTCAAGTGTCCTAAATGCAATGGTGCAAGTGTCACCGTCGTGCTTATCAAATTCACATATCTAAATGATCATTTATCTAATGCATATGTTCATGTGGGATTGCAAATCATTTATGCAATGAATATGTTCATGTGAGAATGCTGATGAATAAAGATAGGGATGTTACACTCATTGTGAGTTTGGAAATTATAAAATAAAACTTATCTCTAGAGTAAGAGTGAAAAGGATTTGCCTCTATTTCACCATCACTGTCATTATCACTACTGGATATGTGTTCATATTAGGATTCATTTGATTGTTCCTTAGTTGCTATGAGATAAAGGTTAGCAAGTTCCTTTCTTATCTCATCTTTATAAGGTTTTGAAATCACTAGTGTCATCCCAAGTGGCTTTGGACACTTCCTTTCCATTCTTAAAGGTGTATTTCCTAGAAGGGGGCTTGCCTTTCATAATCTTAAGACAATCTAATTTTATATACCCTTTCTCATTACATCCATTGTAGGTGAATCGACTTTTAGCGCCTCTATTCTTGTAGCTTTTTGTCATTCTTCACTTTTTGCTTGTAAGGAATTTATTTACTTGGTTAGTGATCAAAGTAAGATGTTTATTTTTACTACTGTTATCATCATCACTAGAACATAAAGATGTTAGTAAATAAGAAGTATAAGGAGTTTCAAAATGTACCTCTTTGGCATTCAATGCTAAGTCTTTCTTTCTCATCCCTATGTTTTTAATAAGCTTCTCAAGAGTAATCTCATGAGCCAATAACTTTCCCATAAGTTCATTAAGTGACAGGGCTTTTAATTTGTTCACTTCCTCTATAGCTCTCTTATTAGTTTCCTACTTATGTTTAAGAAATGTTCTAAGAATTTTTGCTACCATGTCCCTATTTGTGTATGACTTTTCTAAGGTCTTGAGAGTACCCACAATGTCTATGAACCTATTGTACATCTTAGTGGTAGTCTCACCAGGAAGGTATATAAATGTTTCATATTTATATGTATGCATTTGTATTTTTTCTTCTTTACTTTACTTGTTCCTTCATGCTGAGTCTATAATATGTCCCATATTTCTTTAGTTGATTTACACATTTGTAGCTTAGCATGTTGAGACTTATGAATTGCATGGAAAAGAACATGCATTGCTCTTTTATTTTTTATGTTTGCCTTATTTTCTTCTATAGCCTACTCACTTTGGATTTTGGTACAAGAACTTCTCTAACTAGTGTTATTAGAACTTCATTTCCTTCCTCAATAATGTCCCATAAGTTAATGGTTTCACTATCAAGGAAGATCTCTATATGATTCTTCCAATATCCATAATCATCTCCCTTAAAGAATGAAGGCTTGTGAATGGATGATTCTTCATGACTTGCCATGATCTTTACTCTATGCATTTAAGCTATGATCAAGAGACAGTCTCTAATACTAATTATTGTGCCTTGGTGCCCTAGAAGGGAGATTAAATAGTGCAAAGCCAAATAATGAAATTGAAACTAAATATGGAAATGAATGAAGAATCAACATGCAAGATTTATTGAGGTTTGGCACAACTTGCCTACATCCTCTGCTCTAGTATTCCCATTGGAGACTTCACTATACAGATAGCTTAAGGAGCTATCAACAACATTTACAAAAAGTTTCCAAGCATTACCAAGCCTTTTAGATGATAATTTTTTTATGCATTATAAACTCTTTACAAGTAGTTTACAAGTACTACTTAGACCTTATCCCAAAGTAGTTTACAGGTACTACCTTAAAACTTTCATAAGAAATACTTTCAAAGGGTTTCTCAACACTGAGTTCCTTAACACAAAATTATAACACTTTTAGAAGAAGAAAAAAAACTCTCTCACTAAAGCAAGAAAGGGTAATCAAAGTATATTCATAAGGTATGCATGATGTGAGTAAAAATGTAGAGTGCTTATTGAAAAGGTTGTCTTTTAAATTATGTTATGAAAATATAAGTCTTTATAGTTCTTTCTTAAGATTTATCAGTGAGTGTCCCTTGAATGCTAGATCACTTCTTGATCATGATGTAATGGCCTTTTTTATTTAAATTGCTTTTACAATCGATTCCTCACTTAATAGCATAGTTCACTATTTTGTTCTTTTGAAAGTAGTTCCTTTTACATGTTGAAACAAGAAGTTAGTTGTTATAAAAAGGAGTTGACACTTCACATTATAGTTGTATGTAATCAACATTTATTAAGAAAGTTCCATGCCCGTTACTAAAGAAATCACCCTTGTTGATTTCATGCAAATAGGTGCTTGATAGTCAATTTTTAACTTCAACAGTCATTGGTCCTATTTGACACACTTGTTGAAGGTTAGTTGCTCAAATCTATTCCTTTCTCCCATTTTTTATTTGTCCATTCCATTTTTCTTCAATAGTCTTTGGACATTTGCTATGTTCGTTGATTTTAAACTCAATACCCATTAGAGTATGATAAACTCTTATTATTATTTTTCTTAAAGTATGAGTTTCATGCTTTATTTTTCAGAATTTCCAAAAGTGATTTACTTCTTATTGGAATTCTCAATAAGCCCATTGGATACATCACCATGCCTATTATTTTGTTGAGTTTACCCTAAGTAGGTTCAGGAGGTGCAGCATAAGCTAGAGCATTTTCTAAAACCAATTGAAAAACACAATACTTACTGTGAGGTTTAGAGAATGTGGCTCAAACTAGAGCACTTTTCCATTACCAGTTAGGAGGAAGTAACACCCCTTGCAAGGTTCAGCTGAGTTTGTTATGACTTCAATTCTTTAACACTCAGTTTTTCAACTTAAATCCTTTAACTCAAGTGTGATAGTTGTAAATCAACACGGTTTAACAAATTGATGTACCTATAAGATTTAACATAAATAACTTAGGCAAAGGTTAGTCTTAAGACTTATTTGTGATCATCAAAATAAGGACTTAGACCCTAAAAGGTTCAACACTTTCTTCTGCAGTCTCTCAATTGTCTTGGACAAAGGCACTCCTAAATTAGTGAACTATCTTAGCATTCTTACTGCATTGACATTAGATGTCTTGTTCCCCTCGGCCTAAGGTTAAGATGGAGCACTTCTTCTTCCCATATACTAGCTTCTCAACTTAGATTTTATTGGCCCTAGGCACCAAGAAGGGGGGAGGGGGGGGGGGGGTTGAATTGGTGCTTTAAAAAAAATTAAAATGAGGATAAATAAGAGTAGAAAAGAAGAAAAAAGATTTATAGTGGTTCAGGTATAATCAACCCTACATCCACTCCCCAATTCTCTGCAATTGGGTGTTTCACTCACTCAAAATGGTGTTTTCAATGTCATACCTAACTTTTACACTTTGTGTTTTCAAAGCTCATACAACAACCTTTCTTACAAGTGTTTTTAAGGCTAACACTAAAACCTCTCTTAAGTGTTTTCATAGGCTCATACTAAAATCTTTCTCTAGTGTTTTTATAGGTTCACATTGAAACCTATTACAATTGGTGTTTTTGCTCACACCAAACAATCACTTAAATAATAGAAAGAATGAGTAGCAAAAGTGCAAAAGTTTTATTACAAGTTAATGAATTCTCTTATATTTACATTTGTTTGGTGAAGTATTTATAGCTTACACCCACCAAAGAGACGTTACACTGTGAAGCTTATTAAATCTCCAAATCATACTAGGCAGATTCTACATTAATTGCTTGATAAGCGAGAGTTGCAATCGCTACAAAGATTTACGGTTGCGACATGCCAATTTCCATATGGGAGCTAAAAATTGCAGCGAAAAACCCCATTTGTGTCTAATGGCTAGTCCACGTGTCCTCTCCTCATTGGTCCATCAAGAAAATATAGCCATTACTTTCTAACTACTCACAAAAGTCACGGTTGCAATTATTCTTTGTACAGGGTGTGACTAAAGATGCAAATTCTTCTATTTGAAGGCCAATCTTCATCTTCTTGATTCACGGTTGCTACCCAAAATGTCACCTTGTGAATTTTGTTCTTCAACGGATACCTGGGACACTTGGCATGCTGTGGTTGTGGACTTGGTTCCTTTCTTAGTTACTATGAAATTCGCTATTAGGAATGAGATGCGACACTGATCGCGAATTCATCTGTGACTTTAACACTCCCATCTTTGGATGAATCGTAGTATAGATGATGCCTGTAATTTCGTCTGGCCTGGGTTCATCATGTTCTTAAACTAAGTCGCGATCGCAAAATTTAAGTCACTGACTGCGAATTTGGATGAACTTTGCCTTCTTGAAGATTATGAACTCCATCCAACTTTCACTTGAAAAACTAACTTAAATCTACAAAATAACACTCAATTGAAACATTAGGATTGATCAATGTCCTTTGTCAAGATCAAAAGAGGTCCAAGACTTAGGATTAACCATCCTAGTCCAACAATCTCCCCCTTTTTGATATTGACAACTTAGATTAATCCTAAGGGAAAATAATGTAGAAAAGTCAAGTTGAAGTGTAATATGATTTAATGAATGCTTAAGGTGAAATTTCCTAAGCATGACATTCAATCAATCAAAAAGAAATTTAAAGAAAAAACCTAAGTATGATAGTATGATTCTCCCCCCCTCAACTTATGCTATTATTTACAAGTTATTTTCTCTTCTCCTTAGATTTAGATTCTTTCTTATTTCTATCTCTCCTCCTTTGGCAAGATCAAAAAGAGGGTGCATAAGGGAAAAGAATACATGCATAACAAATAGATAAGTGTTCATAAGAACCAAAAATAATAAGACTGCAACAAAGTAAATTTCATTAATCACATAAGATAAGAAATTGCAAAGAAACATTGTATATCTATTTATAAACAACTGTGGGATCACAAGTTTTTCAAATTGAAAACAAAAAAGGAAAATACAAGGAATCCCTAGTCTAGAAAGTTGGAGAGTCATTATCATCTCCAGAAGTTTCTTCTACTTCTTCTTCATTATTGGTACCTTCTGCTTCATCTCCATCCTTAACTTCTTCATTGCCCTATTCTTCTAGAGTATCTTCAAATTTTATGTTGTCCGAAAGATGGCAAGGAGGAACACCTAAATTTTCTTATAAATCCACCATGTCACTATGAAGATATGAAGGAAATATGAACCGCCTCTTCATCATTCTCATCATCTTGTCCAATTTTCTGTTAATGGTGATAAGAGATAGTTTGGATTTTAATTTTGGTTGAGGAGGGGGGGACTGGAAGTGCTTCTTCTTCAATGATGAGCCTTTTTCTCTTGGAGGCTTAAGAGCTTTCCATTTTCTTGGCCCCAATAGCACCCAGGGTATAAGCATATGTATCTGGGTGTATGGCTTTGGCGTTGATAAGGTAAGTGAGGTCAAGAAAGTTTTGAGAAGGGAGGAGTTTCTTAGTGTGAAATTTTTCATTTTCTTCATCAAGTGCCCCTACAAAGCAATTGATCGTAGTAATGTGAGAAGGCAAAAGGAATTGATTTTTGGGTTTGGTACTCATGTGGATCAATTTATCCATAAGATATCAGCTAGTTTGAATCGGTTCATTTTTAGCAAGGCAGAAAAGAAATGCCAAGTCTTTTTGTTATACTTTCCCATTACCATCACCTATAGCATTTACGAAAAAGGTGATGATATGATGGAGTATCCAAAGAGGTAGGGTTTTAATGTATTTGGCTGATGAAGTTTTGGGGTCGTGTTTAGTTTCAATAGATATTTTCGTCCAGAATTTGGAATAAAGGAAATCAAGTGCAAAGATGATAAATGGAATTTTTTCTCCGACTTGAAGATTGAAAAGAGAGGAAAGTTGTTCAAAGGTAATATAAAAAGGATTGCCAAAAGCCTAAAATACTAGCCCATATTACCCTACTCGAGAATTGGCTTTGTAACTCAATTAGATCGTGTACATGAATTCCCTCACAATTTATTCGTAACCGGGTTCATCCCTAAAGATGAACTCGTTCCAACCCAAGTTAGAGAGGAAAGCACGAATCTTTACGTTGATGCGCAAGGTCTCTAATAGAAAGGTATAAGGAATCTTATTGGGGAGGATGATCTTAGAAGAATTTGGTTTATACCTCTCTTTCTCCTCATTGGTGATGCCTTTCATTTGGTAGAGTGCAAGGGGTGCAGATGACTGAGCCATAACCATGCCCTTGTCTGCTCTTGAGATCTTTTTAGGAGCCATTACAAAAGATGAAGAGATTGGAAGATTTTGAGAGCTTTAGAAGGATAAGAGTTTTGGAGTAGGATGAAGTGATGAGAATCACTATTTAGAGGGTTTATATAGCCATTGAAGGGGTGCACAAATGGCTATAAATGGATTTATGAAGAGTTGGAAATGGTTGATAGTCAAATCACTTAATGCCTTAATAGTTACTCAAATTCACATCCGCAAATTTCGAGATCGCGACTGCGATTTTCAAAAAATGTAAGTAATGGACAAAATTTCCTCGGGAATATACATTACAATGGTAAAAAATTTGAGTTCTTAACCAAAATTCATGGTGGAGCTTGATTCTCGCGATTGTGATTTGATGTTTAACAGCCAGGTGACTAGGACTTATAATTCACGACCATTAAGATAA